>JAYESA010000008.1:88299031-88471531 GCA_036927795.1 Iris macrosiphon
TCAGATCGTCCTTCTGATCGATGCATCGATAGTATAGATGTCCACAACTTCCGCATTTCTTTCTTGTAGAAGATTGGATTTCTTATGAAACAGTGGATACATTTAATTAATGAAATAGTTATATATAGGAGGAAATTGAACTACACAGTTATCTCTTATTGTTTCAAATAATTCTTTTACTTTCTTTTTGCAAAGTTTCAAAGAGAAAATGCGATGGATCCGTTCGATTTATCCTCCTTTTCCCCACACACACACACACACATATATATATATATATATATATATATATATATATATATATATATATATATATATATATTCATTTTTTGAGGGTTTTAAATACTAAAAAAAAGTTCTATGGGAATCTTACATTCCTCAACAACATCCAACTTACCTAATAAACCAAGAGAACAGAAATGGTAGTAACCAAAAGAAAAAGAAATGACATATATATAGAGAGAGAGAGAGAGTGTGTACAAAGAAGATAAGCTCTTCATATAAACAGTGGGGGCATCTTAATTAATGAGATGGATTTTATAGAATTAATCTCATTCATTCAACATGCAAATGCATGAACTATAATTTTAACCTAAAGTTGGCTGGTCATCCAATTTCTCTTATTTCCCTCCCTTTCTTGACCTTCCAACCTCTCTCTCATTTCCTTGATGAAAAATGTCTCCAACTCCCAGCTGCCACCCAAGCTCGTGGTCCGACCTCCCTGTCCTCATACTTGAGCTCATCCTGAAATGTCTTTGCTTTCATGACGCTGCTCGCTTTGCTGCGGTCTGCAAGTCATGGCGAGATGTAGCAGAGGACAACATCCATGTCCGATCCCTCAGTTTCCCCTGGGTCGTAGTCCCTCGCCAATCAGTTACCAGTAGGGGCTGGTTCTTCTACAGCCCTATGGAGGCCCGAGCCTATTACAAAACCTTCTGCTCACCCACCTTGTGGAGTCTTCTCGACACTTCAACTGCATGGCTGCTGATGCATGACGATTTCTCCACCAACAGGATCTTTTTCCTCAACCCGTTAACCGAGAGAAGAATCCTTCTCCCTTCGTACCAGGATTGGCCAATAAGGTTCACTACCGTCGTCGTGTCCTCGAACCCGTCAGACACAACTTGTGTGGTGGCCGCGCTCGATGAATGCTTCAAGCTCGTCTCTTGTATGCCTGGAGACTCGGAGTGGTTCGTGTTCAGACATTGGTGGACGGAGAAGGAGCCTATTGTGGATCTAATATTCTTCCAAGGGCTTCTCTATGCTGTGACTCTGAACCACAAGGTCCTCGTGTTTGATTTTGGTCCAACTCATCTGCCCATCTGTAGAAGTGTCTGCACCTTTATAGGTCGAGCACAAGACGACAAGGAAACCAGATCAGAGACTGTCTATTTGGTGGAATCAAAAGGAAAGCTTTTGATGGTTCTCAAGTACCGTTGTAATGATGAAGATGCTGATGAAGATGTAGACGACGAAGCACATATCACTAGTTACAAAGCTAGTGTATATGAGCTCGACTTGAGTGTTCCTCATTGGTCGGAAGTTAGCAAACTTGGTGATGAGATATTGGTCATAGGCAGCCGCTGCTCTCTGTCTATCCCTGCTGAAAACGTTTTCCCGTCCGGGTTTAGGCGCAACTGTGTCTACTTCACGGATGTAGATAGCCTGAGCAAGAGCTGCGAGTTTCTTGAATTTTGCCTAGAGGATCATAACTCGCAAACTTTCCTTCCGATTGGTTTCCCTCCTATAAAGAGTCCATTTCATTGGCTTAGGTTCAAAGGTAAAGATGTTTCTGTTGGAAAATAAACTTGATTTCCATGTTTTTGAAAAAATCTAGTTGGTCTAGTTTTGTCATTGATGCCCTTGTTTTATGTTTAATCAATATTTTAGGATATTCTATGCCTAGAATGCTCTTGGTAATATTAAAATATTATCTTTTAGAGATGTCGTAACTATGTCTTTGAAAATCTAGTTGGTCTAGTTTTGTCTAGAATGATCAATATAACTATGTTTTAGTAAGTGTGCAGATTATTCTAAGAGTTCTATAAATAAGCGTGCTCTCCTCCTATTTTGCGGACCCCTCAACAGGCCATCCGTCAGAGTTTTTATGGCACCGCTTCGCTCTCACCAAGCAACGGTGGTCCAGTTATCGTCATCACCAATCGACTTGGCCATTGTCACAGTCACGAAAATAAGCTCGTTCCGCTGTCATGCTGCGTAACTGGTATCAGAGCACCACAGATCGAGGATTCCAATTTGTTTGGAGACCTTTGGAAATCTTTCTACTGCAAAACAATAATGGCAAAATCTGTCATCCACGATAAATTTGATGGCCTATCTAATAATGTTGAAGCCTTGTCAAGCAACGTTGAGGTCTTGTCTGACAAACTGGACGGAGTAATGAGTTTTCTTAGGATCAAATCAAACGATATAGTTGACATCACGGGGATACTGCGAATAGAGACGAGAGGCACAAACGCTCGTCCTACTACTAGCCGCCCACAAAAGTATCCACATCGTGCCTACAACAGTGGGTCCCGTCACAAAGGAATACTGTGAAGACAACGACGACAAAGATTCAAGCCAGCATGGATCTTATTATTATCCCCCTCCCCCCAAGCTATATATGCATCCCAACAACAACGGGGCCATGCATACCAACGACGGGGCCAAGATGGCTATGAAGGAGGAGGTGGTTTCAAAATGAAGATGGATCTTCCCTCTTTCAACGGTTGACTACACATCAAAGACTTTCTTGATTGGTTCACAGAAGTAGAACGCTTCTTCGAGTACAAGAACATCCCTGAAGAGAGGTCGGTTCACCTTGTAGCCTAACTCAAGGGAGGCGCCTCTGCGTGGTGGGAACAACTTGAGCACATCCGTGCGAGAGTCGTCAAAGCTCCTGTACGGAGTTGGCCCAAGATGCGACGACTGCTATGACAAATATTTCTACCTCCAGATTATCAACATATTTTGTATCGTCGATATCAGAATTGTATACAAGACGCACAACTTGTAGCTGACTACACTGAAGAATTCGTCAGACTCTCATCTCGCAACAACATATACGAAACGGATCTCCAACAGGCGACCCATTATCTCGATGGCTTAAGGCGAGATATCCATGATCAACTCTACCTGCAGAATATATACACACTCAGAGAAGCAATCACATTAACAGAGAAGGTATAACAATAGATTGAGAAGTTCAAGAGTACACAGAACCGCTTCGGTACTAACAACCGTGGACCAACAACAAATGATGCTTGAGGAACATACTAAGACTCATGTCAAAGAATTAGATCGACAATAGCACGAGCGATGAGAGAAATCGGAATCCAGAGTCAGTAGCGGGGCATGGTGTAGCAGAGGGCTGGAGGAATTCGAGATAGATAGAGTGAGAGCGGGAATGGAAAATAAAATGGTTTTCAATAAATCATTGTAGATTTATATATAGGATTGAACACTTGAATATATTTTTCTTGTTACAATAAAAATACCTACTTGTATAAATTCATGTGGTCACGCCCACATTGTGACAATTGTATTTAGACATTATATAACACGTACATGCGAATATTCTTAAGTTAAGTCTTGAAATGTGCGATCTACTCAAAATCGGTGTGTAAACAATAAAAACGGAGATAAGTAACAATATACATGTAGTAATTAAGTAAACTAAGTGTAAATTTATTTCAAAATCTCTGAAGATCTTAGATGGGTTGTTCATCTTAATACAATAACGAAGATGAAGTAATAACCAATATTTGGATCTTTCTGTTCTAGCACTGAGGAAGATCAGCTGGAGGGGGCTCTAAAGTTTGGGACTTGCCAACCCCATTCTTCACCAGGAAAGCCATTGCCAGTCCCCAAGTGGTGTGAAACTCCAAATGGCAATGCATGAACCATACTCCCGGATTGTCCGAGACGAACCGGATCACCGCCCATCCATCCACCGGCACCCCGATAGTGTTACGCAGCGGCGGGTCCACGAGATTGAACTTGGGGGTATCCTTTGCCTCATCGAAGTTTCCGAACCCCGTAGCAAGGACGTAGAAGTCGTGACCATGAAGGTGCATCGGATGGTTCATGGCGCTGACTAAAGCAGTATCCTGCAGGACCACCTGGACCACCGTGCCGTACTTGAGAGGATACACTTTGGTCGCTTGCACCGGCTGTCGTAGTTCCGGTCTAGTGTCATCTTCGGTGTAGTTGAATATGTATGGTGGGCTTGAAGGGAAGTCGGTGGTGAACACTCCAGGCACGCCAAGCTGGTAAGCCTGGAGTATAGAGATTCTGGACGGGAGCAGAAAGCTAATGTTGTTCATGCTGGCGGTGAGGCGCGTAGTTCTGTTGGGGCCTAAGCAGAACTCCTTTGGGGAGCAGAAGTAGGTACCGACGCTGACAGTGATGAATAGCTTCTCCTCGACAGGTCCGGGGAGCTTTACAGCAGAAGGGCTCTTGATAGCCGCATCCAAATAGGTGGCGGCAGCAGTGTCGTTTTGAGCTGGGAGAAAGGGCCTCTGTGGTGGAGGACCTGACGACGAGCTGTCGGTAGACTCGTATTTGAGGATGGCTGTGGTGGTTGTGTTGTCGTGGAAGTTAGTTTGAATAGTATAATAGGGCCAGGCAGCAATATAGTAACGGCCCGGGGTCTGGTTGGTGGTCACGAGGACGTTTGTGGTCTGGCCGGTGCCGAGCGTGACAAGGGAGGTGTTGAATGGCTTTGTGTAGGATCCGTCGGCGCCCACGACGGTCATGTTATGGCCTGCTATGGAGACGAAGAGCTCGTTGTCAACTGCTGCATTGATGAAGCGGAAGAGGTTGGTCTCGCCGAAGGCAACCGGGAAAATTACTGTGCCTAAATTCAAGATATCGATCGACAATATCAATTGCTGGAATAATTTGGATGATATATGTTATTGATTGTCATATTGGTAATAATGGTAATTAAATGGAAGATGGAGTAGATCACCTTTAGAGGAGCAGTTGTAGAGATCCCCAGGCTGGCCATTGATTGTAAATGCATCAGAGGCGTTCGGAGATTTTCCATACCTGAGTGATTCATCGACTACTTTCATTGGATCTGAATTATACCACTCTCCTGTTTTTATTTTGATCAAAACGAAACAAGAGTGTCAGGTCACGGTCTAAGAGAGAATTTGAATACCGTTCCTACACATATTTCATTCTGCGCAAGTCTCTTGACCTGATTAAAAGTGCTTTTAGGAAAACAAAAAAGAAAAAAAAGATAAAGAAAGAGAAAGGACAAGGTCACATTTTCTCTTCCCCCTCGTATAAACAAGCAAGCATTTCATTTGTGTGAACATAAACATTTACGTTGGCACGGTCTAAGAGGTAGTGTGAGGAGTGTTATCATAAAGGGACATATCGAACGACATAATCTATGGGTCAAACAGTGTAAACAAGTTCATCCTTCACAACTTGCAACGAAAATTTCGTCGAAAGTATCAAATTTAACGAAATTCACTGGGAGCACATAGTTTCCAAATTTTTTACCGAGAGCATTGAAATGTCGTTTAAAAGAGCGTTTCAACTTTTAAAAAATAGAACGCCCTTCAAAAAGACATTGTATGTGCAAATAATACTTAGCACATTTAATCACCATTAGCCGAAAGAAGAACTAACAAATGACCAGAAAAATAAAATAAAATAATGGAAATGTCCTACTGAAGCACATTTCTCACAGAGAAAATGTCCTTCCAAATGACGTTTTCTATATCTATTCTACTAACTGCATATCAGTCACTTCTGTTAATCATATCGTTGCTATTGGATTAGAATCCAGGTGGAAGCAAATTTCTAAAAAGAAAATAAAGAATAGTAAAATAATAAATAAAGTAATAAGTTAGTAAATATTTGAAAAAGGTAAAGTGTTCCTGGATGCATTGGCGATATGTATGCACGGACTCATGTTGCCAATAGTAATGACGACATGAATGTAATTTTTTAGAAAAAAAAATTATCTGACGGATGAGTTGAGCTAAGGAAACATTTTAGTGACAGGATTTTAGTGACAAAATTAGTTTTTTAGTAACAAAATTGGACTTTTAGCGACAGAAGCAGTGACGAATTAAAATTTGAGTGACAAATAAGTTTTTTTTAAAATAGAACTTTACATTCATGTCGCCAATGCTTCTGGCGACATATTATTTTATTTATATTTTATGACAAAATTTGGCTTTTAGTGACAAATCTAATCAATGAACTTGGGCTTTTAGTGATGAATTATTTTTTTAACAAAACATTTTGTCGATTTTTTATTTATTTTTACATTCATGTCGCCATTGCAAGTGGCGACATTAGTGCATGCACTTATGTTACCAATGCTTCTAGCGACACGTTATTTTTTGGATTTTTAATAACTTTTTACCTTATTTATTATTTTACTATATTTTGTTATTTTTTTAGAAATTTTATGATTATTTTAAGAGTCATGTGCGTCATTATGTGCATCATTTTGACTATGAATTGGATTAGGCCCTTGATAAAGGCACTACAAAATACACTCAGGGAAGTCCAATTTTTTTTTTGGATAATTACAAAATTTTCATTCCCAAAAATTACTCACCGGGCTGCCCACTCCCAATTGATTTTTTTTCAGGACTGTCAAAATTTTGACAGTCCTAACAATAGGAAGGACTCTCAAAATTTTGACAGTTCTACCAATTGTAATGACTCTCAAAATTTTGACAGCTGTAAGGAAAATATGTTAATTCTTTAGGACTGTCAAAATTTTGACAGTTCGAAAAGATGTACGAGGCGACAAGGGGTGCGCGAGCGGGCTGCACGGAGGCCGGAGGGGGGCGGGGCTGAGCGAGGCGGAACGGGAGGAGGAGGCCGGAGGGAGGCGGAGGAGCGGGAGGAGGAGGAGAGGGGCTGGAAAGGAGGAGGAGGCCGGAGAAGAGCGAAGGAGCGGGAGGAGGAGGACGAGGGGCGGAGGAGCAGGAGGAGGAGTAGACGGCCAGAGAGGAGTAGGGGAGTGGGAGGAGGAGGGCGGAGGAGCGGGAGGAGGAGGAGAGGGTATGAGATTGGACAACCCTGAGACAAATTTGGACAGTCCTGAGTGAAAGTTCTTCATTAATGGACTAGCACTAATACTGGACTAGTCCTGAGTGTTTTTTGTAGTGCCTTTATCAAGGGCCATTGGATTACCTTGGCTGTTGAGGTTTATTTCAAGTGTTCAAGAATAATAAGAGTTAAAAAAATTTAGGTTCAGAAAATCAAAAATTTTGGTTACCTTTACGACTGTACTGTTGTACGCTATTAGAAATATAGATATCTTTATTAATTGTATTCATGATGCTCCCCTCCATTCTCTCTCTCTCTCTCTCTCTCTCTCTCTCTCTATATATATATATATATATATATATATATATATATATATATATATATAAATCTTAACCACTCAATCTCAATCCAACCTTTGTAACACAGGATGATTTAATTATCCGGATGGTTTATATATATATATATATATATATATATATATATATATATATATATATATATATATATATATATATATATATATATATATATATATATATATATATATTGCATTTTTTCTAAGGAAATAACTTACGGGACAAACTTATGGGATCAGAAAATATACGAATTATGTTTGGATACACTTTTAAAATCCGCTTTTTGAGTTTTAAATGTAAAATTCCGTCCAAATGGTATTTGGCAGCCACCATCCAAATTTGCTTTTCCAATTTTTTTTCAAAAAACAACACTCAGAAAGTAGATTTAAAAAAACAAGAAAAATGTGCTTTCCAAAACCAACACTCAAGACGAGTTCTCTCTCTCCCTCTCCCCACGTTATCTCTTCCCAACCATGTTTCTCCCTTTCTGGAGAAAAACCACCCGCCGACTCCACTCTGTTAGGGTCCAGTCTGGATTTGGTGAATTTTCGAGCCCAATTATGCTCAAAAATTTAATTTGATATAATTTAGAAATCTACATTAAATGTAAGATTTGATTAGATTTTAAATTTGTATCAAATATTTAATTTGACCATATTTGGACGTCCATAATTTGTGTTGGGCTATTTTAGGTGGAATATAATTTTTATTTTAAGGTTTTCTATTTAGGATTTTTATTATGACATAAAATATAATTTATCATCCTATAAATTTAGGAGGAGGGTGGAGGCACAAAGCAGAGCACAAGTTGGAGATTCAGGGTGCTCGTCCACAAAAAATCTAAGAGAAAATCCTTACTTTTCTCTTAGGACTTTGCCATCCAAGATAAAAGAAAGAAAGGGATCTGATCGAGAAGTCGTTGCCTTCGCTCAGGGAGATTGCTACGGGTTGGTGAATGATTTCAATTGTAATCTCTTTCTTTTCTTCTTGAGTGTGGTGGATGGGGGTGGGGGTGGGGGTTGAATATATTAGGGCAAATGGTTCAACATTGATTATGTCAATCTTGTAATTTTACCTGAGTTATAAATGTTAGAATTTGTCCAGGTGACGTAGTCACCGCCATATACTTGTATTTATCTGTGCTTGATGTTCATTAGACAGGGTTGGTTATCTCAGGTAGGTTGGCCTAAAATTTCTGCTGCGGACACTCTTAGACATGGTATCGAAACGCTTGCAGGACGTGTTCGATTCTCAACATATGGTATCAGAGCTACTAGTTTTGGTTCTGGCAACTATGTCTACGGAGTAGATGAATACTCGTATGATCACCCTCACAGGGGGAATTGGGCAATTTGGAAGCTAATGATGGAGGATCTACTCTGGTGCAAGAACTTGCATGGTCCGTTAGAGGGACAACGCTAAGCCATCAGACAAAGCTGCTAAAGACTGGAAATGAATGGATCAGAAGGTCGTTGGATTCATCCGCAAATGGCTGGACGACTCATTGTTTCACCACGTGTCCATAGAGAGTTCGGCAAAAATATTATGGGAGAAGCTGCATTCGCTGTACGAAAGAAAGACGGCTGGCAATACGACGTTTCTAATTCGCCAATCCGTCAACTCGAAGTACATAGGGGGGTGCCCCAGTGGCACAATATTTGAACGAGGTTCAGGGTATTATCAATCAGATGTCTGTGATAAAGATGGTAATTAATGATGAGCTTCTGGCCCTTTTTCTTTTGAGTTCTCTGCCATAAAGCTGGGAGATGGTGGTGGTGTCGGTGAGTAACTCCACACCTGGTGGAGTTATCACGATGGAGGCAGTCAAAAGAACTTGTTGAATGAGGATATCCGGCGTAAGCATGTGGAATCTTCGTAGGAGTCCGCTTTAGTGGTTTCTTACGGGAAGGAAAGACACAAGTCACAGGCGAGGACAATGGAGAGTTCTGGGGATCTTGCGACTATGGACTGCAAGGAGGGCTGCTATCACTATAGCAAAATGGATCATATCAAGAGGAACTGTATGAAGCTCAAAGCTGAGAAGGCTAAATGCAAGGATGATCAGGAGGATCTTACGGCTATGGGAGATCCAAGGGTGAAGAATCTCGCCGAAACGTTAACATATTTTGGTAGAAGACGAAAGTCGAGGACAGGCAGCCAAGACTCACGATGAGGCTGATAGTTCAGGAATTTAACCTCAGCCGTGTCATTTATGTCGGCAGGATCCCAGTGGTACAGAAGGTGCTACGTAAGGTAGCTAGTGTCGACGTAACGGTCGAGGGGCTGGAGACGAAGGAAGATGCAAAGCAACTCGGGGGATCGGAGATCGCTGGCATGGGGGAGCAGGAACTCTGTCGCGGGGACAAACATAGAGTCCAGTTGAGAAGCCATGGGGTCAACACCCTCTTATCAGACTTGAGGAGGAGATTGTTGAGGTCCAGTCTAGATTTGGTAAATTTTAGAGACCAAATATGGTCAAGGATTTGATTTGATATAATTTGAAAATATACATTAAATGTAAGATTTGATTAGATTTTAATTTGTATCAAATATTTAATTTGACCATATTTGGACGTCCATAATTGGTGCTGGGCTATTTTAGGTGGAATATGATTCTTATTTTAAGGTTTTCTATTTAGAAAATTCTATTATGACCTAAAATATGATTACTTATCCTATAAATATAGGAGGAGGGTGGAGGCACAAAACAGAGCACAAGTTGGAGATTCGGGGTGCTCGTCCACAGAAAATCTAAGAGAAAGTTCGTGCTTTACTCTTAGAACTTTGCCATCCAAGACAGAAGGAAGAAAGATATCTGATCGAGGAGTCGTCGCCTTCGCTCATGAAGATTACTACAGGTTGGTGAGTGATTTCAATTATAATCTCTTTTTTTCTTATTGAGTGTTGTGAGGGGGGTTGAATCTATTAGGGCAAAGGGTTCAACAATGATTCTGTCAATCTTATAATTTTACCGGAGTTATAAATGTTGGAATTTGTCCAGGTGACGTAGTCACCGTCATATACTTGTCTTTATCTGTGCTTGGTGTTCATTAGACATAGGTTGGTTATCTCAGGTGGGTTGGCCTAAAGTTTTTGCTGCGGGCACTCTCAGACACGGTGTCGGAACGCTTGCAGGGCATTTTCGATTCCTAACATCTAGTGTCAGAGCTACTGGTTTTGGTTCTGGCAACTACGTCTACGGAGCAAATGAACACTCGTATGATCACCCTCACATGGGAGAATTGAGCGATTTGGAAGCCAAGGATGGAGGATCTACTCTGATGCAAGGACTTGCATGGTCCGTTGGAGGGCGACAATGCTACGCCATCGGGCAATGCTACTGAAGATTGGAAACGACTAGATCGGAAGGCCATTGGATTCATCCGCCAATTGTTGGATGACTCGCTGTTTCATCACGTATCCATGGAGATTCCGACAAAAGTATTGTGAGAGAAGCTATATTCTCTATACGAAAGAAAGACGACTGACAACAAGGCATTTCTGATTCGTCAACTCGAAGTACACGGAGGGTGCCCTAGTAGCACAATATCTGAACGAGGTTCAGGATATTATCAATCAGCTGTCTACGATGAAGATGGTAATTGATGATGAGCTCCAGACCCTTTTTGCTTTCGAGTTCTCTGTCAAAAAGTTGGAAGATGTTGGTGGTGTCAGTGAGTAACTCCGCGCCTGGTAGAGTTATTACGATGGAGACATTCAAAAGCAGCTTGTTGAATGAGAAGATCCGACGTAAGTCAAATCAGACACACTACATGATTTTTTTTGTTTTGCTCTCATCATAACCAGAATCTACTTCTTAGTAGAATTGAGCCTACTAGTTAGTATATATATAGGAATAACAAAGAATAATTCCACTAATTTTTGTCTAAAAATAATTACTGACTATCTAGGTTAATTTATTGAAAAATATTAATTAATAAGCAAAATAAATGACATATATATATATATATATATATATATATATATATATATATATATAAAATGAATTTTACGGTCAAGTCAACTTTTCCAATTATATATAAGATATTTAGGAAGAATAAAGAACAACACCATTAATTCTTGTCTATAATTAAGTAATTACTTAACTGTCTCTATTAATTTTATGAACATAATAATTGATAAACATAAGAAATGACACATTTGGAAAGAAAATTTTACTGTCAATATATATATATATATATATATATATATATATATATATATATATATATATATATATATATCACTCAAATTTGATGTTCATAAGGCGTATGATGGAGTCAACTTGAAGGTATTTGATATGGGTTCTAAGGAGGTTCGGTTTTGACGAGCGTTGGATTGATATTGTTTTGGCGGCTTGTCTCAAATTGTTGGTTTTCAGTTCTTGGTGAGAAAAATAGATTTTTCTAGTCTTTTAGAGGGCTTAGACAGGATGGTCCGCTCTCGCTTCTATTGTTCATACTTACTGCGGAGATTCTGAGTAGAAATTTGAATAAGCTAGTAGAGGAACGACAATTTTCCCAAGTAGAGGACTAATGAACTCATATGTCGTACGTCGATGACATTTTTATTTTTGTTGGAGTTTTGCAAAGACTAGAAAGATTGTACCATATTAGAAAATACTCCAAGTTTGTATCTCAATATATTGCTTTGCTTGTTGTTAAGATATGCACATATGGAGAGTGGTGATCTATGTAGGTGCCATGTCAGTTGTTTTCCTAGAAAGGCTAAGTTTAGATTCCTCAAAAAAATATTTAAGTTTTTGTCGCTCTCTTTGAAAAAATTTCGTAGGAGCTAAGCGTTGTAGGGGTTTAGCGACTCAGACTCAGACCTAACTCGAGCTTGGGCAAATGATGCAAAGTGGTTCTTTGATGATGCACTTTGTACTTCCCACGTACACATCAGGTACTAGTTGGCACTTGTGCGCATTTGTTGCACTTATTTTTGCACAATTTTTGTATGCAGATTCTGAGCACAGTTATGCATGCGTATATGCGTACGTAATCAGCGAGAGATTTCGTGTGCGTACATTCTGCGTGGATCGTGGTGTAGTTGTAATGAATATATGATTTATACGCAGATTGAACAAATTCTGTTGAATGTGAATCTGGACGATTATTGTAGATTATTTTGAATTAAATCAGTCCTAATCATTTGTAATTACGATTTAATTTGTTATTATCCTACCATAATTGGCGACAACAAGATTTAGGGTTAGGGTTTCTGTTAGGGTTATATACTAAAAGCATCACTTTATATTAACTATATTTTCTTATTTTTAAATGAGAATCATATGGGCAAATATTTGCATGTTGTATTTGTTATAATATTAATGCAAGTGTATGATATTCTATATTATAGACAATATTGTGTGTGGTGTCACACAAAAGATCATATTGTTAGTTTCTTGTGAAATAAATAAATAGTTCACAACCTAGATGGACTTAGACAAACCATTAGAAATATTGTAGTGTAATCTGGTATTATTCTATCTTGACTATAGGTTTACACTAGTACACTTTGTGTGTATTGAACATGACCACTTGAGGTTGTTCTCTTTGTACTGTCTACATAATAGAATAAACACATATGTTATTATGGATGCTTGTGCTCTTAATTCGGATAAAATAACAGACATGTATATACAATGTGTATTACTTTGACTTATAAAAGAGTGGGATTCATTATGAGTCAATAACCTGCATTGTGTGTATGATGGACTGTTGATTATAAAATGAATCCATATCCTGATACATCAGGTTGATGATGTGCCCATAAGGAACTCATAAGGATTTGTCATGTAAACTCTACAGGTGGATTATATCTGACATAGAAAATAAAGTTAAGTGCTACTACTTAAGGATAAAAGATGTCGATCAATATAGTTGTCAGAAACTTTATTTGATCGAGGGATATTTGATATCTTAACATGGGGAGACGAAGAGGTATATAATAAGAAGGAGACCATAAACATAATTTGGAATTATGAAGATAGTGCAACAATATCTCATTAGTGGACTGAGCTATTGTTAACGGTCCTAGGTTGTATGTTCGGGATGAACATGGGATACCCAGATCAGTTAGGAGACCTAACCCTAATTTTTTCTTACGGTCCCTGCCGTAGCCCATATATATCCTCTATTCTTTGGCCGTCATAATCATCAGAAGTGAGCAGCTTTCTCTAAATTTGTCTTTCATGTAAGGAGAGAAAGAGGGCTAAGGAGAAGAAAATATTGGAAGATCGTTATCCATACGACGTCCAATCTAAGAAAGAAATACGTGTAGAAGATCTCGGGGATCCCCAGTTCCATCAGTTTCCACCATTTCCTATAAATATTCTCTTCGTGCCTCCTATTAGGGACAGACAAAAAATTGAGAGATAGAAGAAAAAAGTTGTTGCTGCCGCCATCTTCATCTAGAGAGTCCGTTCGAGTTGAAACAGAGATGACTATGAGTATTCCAGAAGTTCTTGACGTGAATTTGCTGATTCCTGGGAGCATATCATAAATAAAAGGTGAATCTTGCTTTGAGCAATGGTGGTTTTTATCACTCCAACAAGAGTTTTGATTTTGTCATCTTCTCCTTCTTCTACTTTCTCGTGTAAATATTTTATCACAATCACAACTATGTTTGCAAGGAAGAATATGGTTGAATTCTGTTTACTTTCTTTTTTGTTGTAGAGAAAAGTTTGCAATCGATTACGTAAGACCAATAAGGGCAGTAATTGCTAGTTTACTGCATATTTTTCCATCTTTGCTAACCTCAGCATTAACAATATCAAAGCAAGATCTGGTCAAGATAGAAGTGCAAGTCTTCTTTGTAAAAGTTTTAGCAAATTTGAGAAGTTTGACAGGGAGCATTTCAATATCTGGAAGAGAAAATTCAGTCTCAATCTTCAACTCATAAATGTCGATTATTTGTTGACAGATCCTGAACCAACTCTCCTAGAGACTAATAATGCTTGGAGGATTTTTGAAGCCACTGCATTATAGACAAAGTTGAGAAGAGATGACAACCTCTGCAGGATATTGATTCTCAATTCTATGGAAGATATATGACAGAATCATACATCAGGACGATCCATGCTAAGGTTGTTTGGGAATCCATTGAGAAGCACTATAAGTCTGATGAGAAGAGATCAAAAATTTATCTCACAGACAAGTTCTACAAGATACAAATTGAGGATGACAAGGTTATATTGCCTTAATCAAAGAATTTCTCAAGTTGCGTCAAAAACTTGAGGACGAAGGCATACCCCTAGTAGAAAAATTTATTGTGGGGGATATTGTCTCAAAACTTCCTCTTGGGTGGAACAAGTTTATTATGGATATGTACCATAAGAAGATGAAGATCGACCTAGAACTCCTATTGCACTGGATCCAATGTTGAACATGAGTTGAGGGCTCAACTCAAAGTGGATACTATGTCCAAGCAGTTGGCTAACACCAATATGGTGTATGCTGGAGACTCCAAGGGGAAGTAAATGTAATTCCTTTTTTTAGTTTAATTTATTTTTAGTAATTATAATTATTGAGAATTTTTTAAGAATCTTGAAAGTTACACATAAACACATGTTACACCTAGGTAACGCTATACAATAATATGTATACTATACTAGGTATGGCTCATAAAGACTCAAATATAGCATTAGAAACCTATTTACAATATTTTGTAATTTATGATATTTTTTGAAATTTTTTGGATAATTAAATTAATGGAAACCAATTTATTGACGAACTTTCATAATTTATTCAGGGTCGTACAAAAATATTTTAGTACCAAACTTTTTAATTTGGGTTAGAAAGCCTAAATACATTTCTAGAAATATTTTGGAATTTTTTGATAAATTTTTATATTTATTTTGAGTTAAATAGTGATAAAACTAATTAATCACTAATTTCTAGACAAAATAAAAATAAAACCTAATTACCCAGTCACTACCCAGTTAGCCGCCCAGGGGGCCTACGGGTTAGTTGTCTCTATATATAGTACATTAAACCCTAATTTTTACCCGAATTTATTTTAGAGAGGAGAGAGGGTTTTCTTTAGAGAGATTCTTCGAGTTCTTCGACCTTCGTAAAGCCATTGCAGCCAATCCCGAGGTCCGATTCATGTGCCATTTTTTGTTTGAACCATATCAAGATAACCTTACAGAATATCTAATTTGTTTTCGATAATCAAAACTGGTAATTATCTAGAATTGTTTCAGTGCCAGTTGTCTGAGAAATATTTTCAATTTGTTGTTTTCGAGATTACCAGAGATCCCGAACTCGGATTCATGATCTGTTTGATGTTTTAGAGAGATAACATATAGATCATTAACATCAATGTTTTCCAAAATTTATTAGATTATTTTTAAATACTAATTATTTTGTGCAAACCCTAGACATCTAGCAATATATCGATCGGTAAATTAAAAATTGTAACTATGATATCTCGCAAAAGATTCAAGATTTGTATGAACCATTGATTTCAGCATTATTGTGATACTGAAATTTACGTGTTTATGTACTCAAATTTTTGGTTTGCATCGGTTGAGTTTTTTGTCAATAGAGCATCTCGATTTGTGTGCCACAAATTTTAAAATTGCAAACATGATTTATTTTTGGTATAATTAACTTGTAGTTCAGAATATATATATATATATATATATATATATATATATATATATATATATATATATATATATATATATATATATATATATATATATATATATATATATATATATATATTATAGAGACTAGTATGACATAGTTCTATTTGTTATGACGACTTAGGTGACATAGAAGATAGGCGTCTTAGACCGACCCCTTTCCTAATTAGGAGTGATTATTTGTAAATTGTATTGGTGTATAACATATTGTTAGTTATATTTGGGATTGGTAGATATTCATTATGATCATAAACATGTTTTACGATTAAACTTGGTAACTTTGGCTCACAACTCAGCATGGACATCCAGACAAACATATCTTGCCAAATTGTACAATATTTATGCATGTTTATCTTTACCCTTTCTTGTTCATGTCTATTTCTTTTCTTGCCCTATATTACATGTTCTTGTACATGTTTTATGATGCTTCTTTATTTATTCCAAATATGCTACTTGTCTCTCTTTTCTTGTCAAGTACTTAGTCCATGTTACACTATATTGGTTAGATTCTTGTATTTCTTTTGCGTACGACTTTACTTGATATCGTGTCCCTGTTATTTGATTCGACTCTACTTGTACTTGACTTGAGTACAAATTGACTCGACTTGACCCTTGTGTTTCTTTACGGTAGGAGATTGATACTAGGATTGGCTAATTGAGCACTCTCTATTGGGAGAACCTTGTATTTTGCTATAATACAGATTTTCTATAGATTGGAAGACTCTTACCCTAGCTACACTCTATAAAATTATTCAATTTATTTGTTAGCCACATCTAGTACCATGCTTGTCATGGCATGCCACCATATTAGTATTTCTTGTGTATTAGTTTTCATTCACTAGTTATGTTATTTTTGGACTCTCTCTACATATTTATTTACTGTACATTAAACATGTTTTATGTATCTTGTTACATCCCATTGAGGACCTGATGATCTCTCCAAGTTATTTTTGAGCTCGCTTATTTGTTAGATGGATGGATGATGATTGTGCCTACAGGGTTCAGGTACGATAGTGGTAGTTCCTTATTATTCTTCCATGTTTACATTTGTTACCATGACATTATCTGTTATGTCGCCTAGTTTTCAAAGACTTATATTTTTCTCGAGTATATTCAAGCATATATGATAGTAGAATGTAGACCATGAACCATATCGTTCCTTCATGATGATTATTCTTTATGTGGATTGATATATAGTTTGACATGTCATATTAGACATGATATCCTAGTATAGACAACTACTACAAAAATACTAGAAAATAGCGATGGATATCAGCGACAGATTATTTTTTTTAGTCGAGTCAACGACGGATAATCGATGGAATAATGACCAATTTGATTATGTAGACAGCCTATATTAATTTTTCGTTGCTAGTCCATCGTTGTGGTGTCAATTTTACTTCAGCGACGAACTAGCGACGGATTATTCCTTCCGTGCAAAATGTTAAAATTTCAGAACGTATTTTATTTTCTCCCATACTCAATCTCCCAGTTTCTCTCTCTCTCTCTCTCTCTCTCTCAATCCTGACCCCTCTCCCCTTTTCTCCTCCTCCTCCTCCTCCTTCGTTGACCCCGACCCAAACTCCTCTCCGACGACCCCCTCTCACGATGACCCCCTCTCCCTTTCTCCGGCGACCCCCGACCTCGGTCCCCTCTCCCCTTCCTCCTCCTCCTCCTCGACCCCCATCTCTGGTCAAACAACCCAGGCATTGCCCTATCCTCCAAATAGCAGGTAATGATCCTAACTAGGTTATTTTGATTTAGGATTTGGACACGGATAAATGACACAAACACAGACACCGACACACGTCACATTGGATAGTTTTGATTTAGTTTAAACTTCTTAATAGTTTTGAAATTGAATTAGGTTTACCAATATGCGACACAAACACGGACACATGACACAAACAGTGCTAATTATTAATTTTTTTCTCGATACAGACATAGACATGATTTAGGTTTGTTGTATCTGGGTTTTGACACGAACACAGTCACAGTTAGGGGTAAGCATTATTCGGTTCGGTTTAAAAAATGGTATATTTTGTTACTATATATATTAGCAAAAAAAAGCGCAAATAAATCGATCAAAAAATCGAATTGTATTATAGTCGTTTACAGTTATACTTTAGAGTATTAATATAAATAGTAATTAGTAGTTACAATAATTAGGTACTAAGTACTTAGAAGTAGATATAGAATTGCGAATCAGAGTATCAACCATATCGTTAGTTACGGATCAGAGTATCAGATTTTTTATATCGGAAAACAAATAATTATTAATAAATTAATAACATTTTAGAAAATATATTTCATACATTTAGGCATAACTTTAAGTATTTCTAGTGTTGTTTCTTAGTAGTTTTGAAATTGAATGAAATAGTAGTCACCCTTACCGATTAGTTTACATGTGATAGATACGTTTATTTTTTACTTGCTTTACAACCTTACTATGCCAAGGCATGTATCGGCCATATTCGGATGCATGTCGAGGAGGTATAATTTTGGATACGTGTAAAAAAGGTATCATAACTGTAGCTTTTACAATATTTAGTTCTTTATGAGACTTCTTCTTCAAGTATCCTAACTAACTAATCATTTAGCAAATATCTTAACTCATCTTGAATCTAATTAATCCATATTGTTTAAATTAGTATATATGGTACTTGCAGAATTAATGAGTCGATACTTAGTTGACCGATCATGGATACTTAGCACCTGCTCCTCCGACGGCTGCTACGACGGCTTCTCCGACGATTACTACGTTGGGTCCTCCAGGTAATCCGACGACTCCAGCTCCTCCGACGGCATCGATGGGTCATCTAGCTCCTTTGACGGCTTCTGCCTCTGCTCCATCTATCGTTGCTCCTGATGATCTACATGATATCATCGATGGGTAGTACATAGCTAGCCGACAGCCGCTGCCGCCTCCCCCTCCACCGTCGTCGTGATGGATTTTTGAGTTTGTGGGATTTTTTTGAGTTGGTTCTATTTTTTTGACTTGATTGTATTTATTTGACTTTGTGGGATTGTATAACAGTTATTTTTACATGTTTGGATTACTCTACTTTATTATTTCATTGTATATATAGCATTTCTACATATTTGTGTGGGTTTTATTAGTTTGTGTGGAATTTACTTGTGTGAAATTTATTTGTGTGAAAATTGGTGAATGTATAACAGGTATATGCTCAACAAAAATTGATTTTTGGGAAAAAAATTACCTTTAGCAACGGATTGGTGACGTAATAGCGACAAAAAATCTAAAAAATCTCAGGTCAGCGACAGATTTTCGACAAAAAATCTCAGGCCAACGACTACCTAGCGACGGACTTTCCGTCACTAAAATATCTGATACACACAAATGTACCAAACATGTATCAGAGTCCATCGCTAATATTTGTCGCTAATCTGTCCCTGAGAGTGACGACTTAGCGACGAATTAGCAACGAACTCTGTGAGCCATGAATGGGCAAAACCTTCAAAAAAATTTGGCAAATTTTGGGCTCACATAATCCGTCGTTGTTTTGTAAGTAAGTAGTCAGAAAGTTTAGCGACAAAAATTAACGTGACTAATCCGTCTTTGGATTTATGTCGCTCAATCCGTCGCTTTATCGATGGATTATCAACAAAATTTCCATAGCGACATTAATTTTTTTGACGGAACATTTTCGTCGCTAAATGCAAATAGCGACGAAAATATGTATTTTAGCGACAAAATTTTTCGTCGCTAAAACAGTGTATTTTTGTAGTGAACATATAAGTAGATGGCCATTGCCAACTACTCTGGTCCTACATATTTTGGGACTGGGGTGTGATATAATTTTTATGGGGCCCATGCAGGTCTGAGCATATCGTATCGGTTACGTAACTGTACTGATACGAGCCTACAAATAGGAATAGACCAGGATAGGATCTCAATCCACATATGATTTAACAAATTCCTCTTTGAATTCGATTATCTTCCTTGGCCTTCGCAATTGTAATCATTTATTTTCCTTGACATCACTATATATTATTGTTTCTCATCTTCCCCTATTTCGGAGAGATGAACGCTCATGCTTGGTGTAAGTTAGCAAAATGGTTAGAAATAAATATTCCTTGGGTATATTGCACTATTAGTTGCTTGTTGTGTTTTTTTATTATACTTTGGTAGATAGTAAGGAGTATGATGGATATGCTATAAGCTATTGAAAGTTTTTTGAGGATAATCGATATTATAAGAACTTATGAAAATTTCTTTTAAAAGATAATTTTTTTGTAGGAATTTGAAGTTTTGATATAGTGGTGTGATCTAAGGTGGATGGATTCTCATGTGGCAATATGATTCTTGTGACCAATTAATTATTGTGAGTATTGATAGAGTTGAGTAGAATTGAATTATGGTAAGAGTGATATGACTAGGAGCTGAACTAGTAGACAATGGTGGAAAATAAAATTATTAGTGAATCAAGATTGCCAATTTTAATGTTTTAGGATCTTGTGGTAATTGTAATTATAAAAATATACGGGGTGTCTTGATTTTTTAATATATTATAATAAAAAATTATGGGGACTAAGTCGAGCTTGAAACTAGAATCCTCTCATGGTGAATAGTTAATAATTTTATGATTTGTTTCTTAATTTCTTGATTAGAATAAGAATGTAGGTTCATAGACTACCCTTATAAATAATCAAAATTATAGTAGAATAACCCCCTTCATTGCTTTTTTATTCGTATCCCTTATATTTTGAGGACGTCATTCTTTTCAGATGGGTAGAATACAATCCCTTATTTTTTTAATTTATTTTATTTTTAGTAATTATAATTATTAAAATAAATTTAGGAATCTTGAGAGTTACACATAAACACATTTTACATGTAGGTCACACTATACTAGGCATGGATTGTAAAGACTTAAAAATAGCCTTAGAAACCTATTTATAGTAATTTATAATTCCCGAGACTTGTTTTGAGAATTTTTGGATAATTAAAATATAGGAAACCTATTTATTGACGACCTTTCAAAATTTATTCTGAGGTCGTACAAAAATATTTTAGTACCAAACTTTTTATTTAGGGTTAGAAAGCCTAAGTATATTTTTAAATTGTTTTTTTGGAATTTTTTGATAAATTTTCATATTTATTTTGTGTTAAATAGTGTTAAAACTAATTAATAACTAATTTCTGGAAGAAATAAAAAGGAAACCTAATTACCCAGTCACTGGCCAGTCAGCCATCCAGGGGGCCACAGGTCAGCCGCCTCTATATATAGTATATTAAACCCTAATTTTTGTCGAATTTATTTTAGAAAAGAGAGAGGGTTTGCTCTGGAGAGATTCTTTGAGTTCTTCGACCTTCGCGAAGCCATTGCGGCAAATCCTGATGTCCGATTCATGTATCATTTTTTTGTACCATATTTAGGTAACCTTCTAGAATATTTAATTTGTTTTCTGTAATTCGAAACTGATAATTCTCTAGAATTGTTTAATTGTTAGTTGTCCGAGACACATTTTTAGTTTGTTATTTTTATGATTACATGAGATCCAGAGCTCGGATTCATGATCTATTTAATATTTTAGAAAGTTGACATAGAGCCCTATAAAATAAAAAATTTCTAGAATTTATTAGATTATTTTTATATCCTGATTAATTTGCGCAAATCCTAGACAACTAGAGCGATCTGTCGATTGGTAAACTAAAAATTATAACTATGATATTTTGCAAACAATTCTAGATTTGTGAGGACCGTTGATTCTAGAATTCTTATGACGCTGAAATTACGTGTTCATGTACTCAAATTTTGGTTTTCATCAGATGAATTTTGGGCCAACATAATGCCTCGATTTGCGTGCCAAGAATTTCAAACTTGCAAACTTAATTTATTTTTAGGTATAACTTGTAGTTCAGAATATTAATTGATATATATTGATTATAGAGACTACTATGACATAGTTCTATATGGTATGACAAATAAACGACTTAGGTGACAGTAGATAGGCGTCTTAGACCAATCCTTTTCCTAGTTAGGAGTGGTTATTTGTAAATTGTATTGTGTATAACATATTATTTGTTGTTTTTGGAATTGGTAGATATTCATGATGATCATACACGTAGTTCATGGTTAAACTTGGTTACTTTGGGCTCGCAACTCAGCATGGACATCCAAGCAAGTATACATTCCCAATTACTTATATAATATATATGCATGTTTATCTTTACTCTTTCTTATTCATGTCTCTTTCTTTTCTTGTCCTATATCATATATTCTTGTACATGTTTCATTGTGCTTCTTTATTTATTCAAAATATCTTGCTTGTCTCTCTTTTCTTTCATATGCTTAGTCCATGTTACATTATACTTAGATTCTTATATTTCACGTGCGTACAACTTTACTTGATCTCGTATCCCTATTATTTGGTTTGACTCTACTTGTACTGTAGTTGAGTACGAATTGACTCCACTTAACCCTTGTATTTTCTTAGCAGAGGAGATTGATACTAGGATTGGCTACTTGACCACTCTCTATTAGGAGAACCTTGTATTGGGCTACAATAGAGATTTCTATAGATTGTGAGACACTTACCTTGGCTACACTCTATAGAATTATTCAATTTATTTGTTAGCCACGTCTAGTACCACGCTTCTCATGGCATTCCACCATAGTAGTATTTTTTGTGTATAGTTGTCATTCACTTGTGTTATTTTTGGACTCTCTCTGTATATTTATTTATTGTACATTCAATATATTTTCTATAACTTGTTACATCCCACTGAGGACCTGTTGATCTCTCTAGGTTATTGCTGAGCTCGCTTATAGGCTAGATAGATGGATGATGGTTGTGTCTACAGGATTCGGTTACCAATAGTGGTACTTCCTTATTATTTTTCCATATTTATATTTATTACCATACCATTATCTGCTATGTTGCCTAATTTTGGTATACTTATATTGTCTCAAGTTTATTCTAGCATATATGCTAGTGGGCTGCAGACCATGAACCATATCGTTCCTTCTTGATGATTATTCTTTATGTGGATTGAGATATAGTTTGACTTGTTATATTAGACATGATATCCTAGTATAGGTAGCATATACGTATTCGAGTTAGGCTAGAGGTCACTTGATATATAGCTAGCAATTACCACGTATTATGGTCTTACATATTTTGGGACTGGGGCGTGACAACAAAGGACTTCCCATACCAAAAGAAAGAAGGACTTCAACCATCTGAAGGTGAAGTCGATTTTTTTAAGACAAGGCCCATGTCTGATGTGACTTTTTGCAACTATGGCAATAAGGGCTACTATAAGAAGAATTGTAAACCAAATGAATAAAGTGAGCCTAACAAGGTTACTATGATTGCGTAAGTTGACTCAACTGGTGTCGACACTGACTGGTAGGTGGACACTGTTATATCCGGTCATGTTTGCTCGAAGAAGCAGTTGTCACCACATACTAACCTACTTTCGAGAAGGTTTTGATGGCAAAAAAGATACATGATGATGTACTTAGGATCGGGATGGTGGTACGAAGCTGACTTCAAAAAAGTCCTTAACGCTTCAGGACATGAAGCACGTACAAATGATTACTAAGAACCTGGTATCAGAAAGTCTGCTCTGTAACACAATTTTGAGAATGAATATCAATGCCAGTCAGATGGTGATGTCATATAAAGGAACATACTCCGAAAAAGTTTTTTGTATCAAAATGATGCTCAAACTTCAGCTTGTAACTCAGACTGAAAATGTCAATGTAGTCTCTTCTTTTGGTTATCCTCTTGAGTTGTGGCATAATAGACTAGGACATATACATTATAAAATGATAAACAATATGTCTAATCTAAGCTTATCTCCAAATGTGGGAATAAGACAGTGGAGAAGTGGGAACATATCACATTAGATTTTTTTTAGATTTTTACGCATTCTAGGAGGGAATGATGCAATTTGGGTCATCGTTGTGACCAAATCGTCTTAATTTTTGCCATTCAAAGTTGAATTGTCTACGGAGAAGCTCTCCTAGTTATATGTGAGGTAGATCGTCAGGTTACACTAGGTTGTGGTGAGTATCATCTCCAATCGGGATAGCAGATATAAATCTTATTTTTGGTGGAGTTTGCAAGCTAGCTTGGGTACCCAACTCAAGTTTAGCACCGCTTACCACCCTTAGATGGATGAACAGACAGAAATGACTATTTAGACACTTGAGGATATGCTTCGGACTTGTGTATTAGATTTTGGTGGCTCGTAGGGGGATCTTCTTCATCTGGTCGAGTTTACATACAACAATAACTACCAGGCCAGTATTAGAATGTCTCCTTTCGAGACTTTGTATGGTTGGAGATGTCGGACTCCATTATCTTGGAACGATATGGGTGAGAGAGCACTTTTGGGACCAGAGATAGTAGTAGATGCTGCTGAGAAGGTAAAACAGATCAGAGAGAGGCTTCGTGTGGCACAAGACTGACATAAGCATTGGGCCGATAGCTACTGGAAACCGCTAGATTTATATATAGATTTTCTTATATTGAGGTTGTTAATACTTGTAGGATACATGTTAAGATTATGCTTGGATTTAGGTTGGCGATTTGGTATTCTTGAGGATTTCTCCAATATGGAGCACAATTTGTTTCGGTGGAGGTAAAAAGCTCAGCCCAAGGTTCATCGGACCTTTTGGCATTTTTGAGAAGGTTAATGTTATAGCCTACAGACTAGACTTGTCGCTTGTATTAGAGGGAGTGCATATTTTTTCTCTACGTGTCCCAGCTGAGATAATACATGGCAGATCCAAGCGATGTACTGGATTAATCAGAGATTGAGGTAGGACCGATTCTCAGTTATCCAGAGTAGCCTGTGGAGATTCTGGATTGCAGAGATAATGTGCTGCATAACTAGACGATTTTTTTGGTTCATGTCGCTTGGAGGCATCACTCTCGGGTGATTCTACATGGGAGAGGGAGGATGAGATGCACGAGCAATACCCTTATCTTTTCGAGTTGTGAAGTATTCTTTCTTTCTTTTCGTGCCTATTATATCCTTAAATTTTAAGGACAATTTTTCTAAGGGGGTAGATTTGTAACCTTCGTATTCCAAAATTTAAAGTTTAGATATTATTTTGGCAAACTAATTAATTCTTCCAAATATAATTATTAGTTAAACTCTTATAATTAGATTTTGTTAGGGTTAATTATTTTAAGTCATAGAGTAGTAAATTCCACTTCCATTCGATTGCAAACACATATTTAATTAGTTTAGGGACAAACTAGTAATTCCTAACAAACCCTCTATGACAAAACCCTAACCAACCCCTTCTAAATAACCCTAGCAAACCACCTATATGTGGCCGACACTCTTTCTCAATACCTGACCCCCTTCCCATATTAGCCGCCAACTCCCCCATATCTCCTTCACAACTCCAAAAACTTTATCTCCTTCCAATCTTATAATCCAAACCCTAAACTCTTTCTTCCCCACCCCTTCTTCTTAAAAATTTAAATCCAAATCTTGGAGAAGTACCAGAAGAGGAGATCAAAATTGGTGGAGAAGATTAGATCCTCTCTTTGTGTCAAATTCGTTGGATCTTCATTGGAGTTCAACCTTCAAAAGGTAACCTTTGTTTCTTCTCTCAATCTTTAGATTAAAATCTAACTAAGAAAATATAGAGGACCAACAAATAGAAATTTCTATCCCTTGGGGAAATAGATTAGGTTAGAGTAGACTAATTCTAATGTTTATTAATTCCTATTTATGTAGATTATATGAATATATGTGTCCGTGACCACCAAGTATTTGTGATAATGCCCCAAAGGATTGTTGTGTCTAATTTTGGAATGAGTTTGTTTCCTTGTGTCCTAAATAGGATATGTTGTGTTTGTGTCAAGACACTTTACGATACACATGGTGGAATTGGTATACGCACATAGAAGTTGTGCCCATAAGTGTCAAATTAGGGTTTAGTGTTATATATATATATATATATATATATATATATATATATATATATATATATATATATATATATATATATATATATATATATATATATATATATATATATGTTTTGCATCAATGGTTATACACATATTCTATATAAAGATGGTCATATGGATTTGATTTTGTATTATATACATTGTGTAAGATACAAGGATATGAATTATGGTACTATGAGTTTGTGTGTTGTGTACCAAGGGATCCAAGTTGGTACCATGGTGGGTTTTTGTGTAGCAATTGGGATTTGGTAACCTATATAGATATGTGTATCCTAGATGTGTAGGTGGTATCTAACAATTGAAGATTTGTATAATATTTTAGGGTGTGCATTTGATTCTAGAGGGAATATTCACGTGTTGGATAAAATTCAGCATTTCATAAGCAGTTCAGTATTTCATAAAAAAATTCAGCATTCCATAAGCTGCAATTCAGCATTTCATAAGTAGTTCAACATTTCATAATCAACTTCAATAGCAATTAGCTGCAGTAGCAGCAATAAGCAACATCAGTAGCAACAAGGGTAGTAGTCAAATAGATATTGTGATAGTAGGATACCCTGGATATGTGTCAAGGTAAGGTATTAGAGTTGATTTGGGTATCTTTAAGTCTTAAGGTATTGGTATATCAATAGGTAAGGATATATAGATATATAGATACATATATAGGAGATGACATACCAAGATACCTATACACATGTATATATATGACTATATAAGATAAGATATAGATATAAGTTATTGACATAGTTAATTAAGTATACGGTAAATTGATAGGAGTTATAAGTATCACAAATAGGTAATAGGGAAGCAAAGATAAACCTACCCAGTTAAAATACTAATCAACATAGGAAATGAACCTATAAATCTAATAACCAAGTAGATACGATTATTATACTTTTATTCATCTATAGACATTGCAAATTCATAAAATATGTTACTTGGACTTGGACTTGGACTTGGTACCGGACCCGTACCACCAGCTCAGTACAATATGCGAGTAAATTCTTTGATTATTTTTAATACTTATAGTGTTTATAATGCATGCTAGTGACATTCTACTTGATTCTTGACACGCTTGTTATACATATTAGTATTATATGAATCTCTAGTCATGATATGTTATTTTTTATATTTATTATGTAGTTCGGGATCATCGTGCTAGTATTTCTCATGCATTATGATCTATGGGTCATGACTCAGATCTATGTGTATTAGTTGGGGGCAGAAAAGTGCTAGTAAGATATGTGATAATACCTTATTTATTCCTTATGGTAGTTAGACCTTGTGGATCGCTAATCAAACACTTTACGTATAATTGATCCGTATGTTATGTTAGACCTTGATTCACCCAAGCCGATCACATATCGAAAGTTCTACTTCAAAATACTTAAATAGTTACAGTCCTTCTTGTTTCACTCCATATTATTGACATATATCTTACTGCTCATATTTACTTGTTTCACACTACTTGCTAAGTCATGATTTTAGTTTTATATGCTTTATCATGTATTTTATTACTATTTCATATTTTATTGTCTACCATGTATTAGAATTAGAACTGCTTTCATTGTATTGTACTTATTATAATCCTGATTGGGTAAACATTTTAAGTGACTATGATGAGGACTGGTACCCTACCTATTACGAGCCACAAGAGGGTTATATAGATGAGCCCGATCTTGCCTTTCAGGAAGATCGTGGAGATTTTGCAGCACAGATCTCGATTGCGACCACATAGTTTAGTCTAGTTTAGAGTTTATTTTTGATCGGATTTCTCTCCTGATTTGTTAGATTATTTGGGTATTTGATATTTTGGATCCAGTACTTATTTTTGGACATTAATTGAACTATGGATTGGTGACTATCATTTATCTTGTTTTAATTCTTTGTCCATTTATCTTTCTTAGAGCATATGATTGAGTATTGTAATAGATATTAGTTATCCCTAAAGGAATTGAGATATTATTGCGTGAGTTGTAGACTATATTTATGAGTTATTATACAGTATTCTACCGCCGACTTTGCGGTATAGGCTGGACATGCCCACGGCTCATGCCTAAATTCTGGGTGCGGTTAATGACAATCAGGATGATAATTACTCTGAGTGCAAATCACAGACTAGTAATTCATCAAATAGATGTGAAAACTGTATTCCTGAATGGAGATCTGACCTAAAAGATTTATATGTAACAACCAGAAGAATTTATCGATAAGGATCTTGAAGACAAAGTCTGTAAGTTGGTAAATTAATGTACCATCTCTGAAATTAGCTCCAAAGATATTGTATGAGAAGTTTGATAAAATTATTAGAATAAACGACTACAAGGTCAGACAGATGAACAAATGTGTTTATACTACATTTGCTGATAGGAGATGAGTCATAGTTTGTCTCTATGTAGAGGATATACTAATCCTCGGTATGGATTTAAAAAGTGTCACGGAGAAAAAAAAAATTCTTATCCAAGTTCAGTATAAAGAACATAGGTGTTGCTGATGTTATCCTAGTGATAAAAAGATCATCAAGTTAGATGCTAAGATGGCGCTATCATAGTCTCATTATATTAAGAAGTTACTTATACGCTATGGATATCAGGATCTTCTAGGGATCGATACTCCGTATAAGTGTGACAAGAAGTTAAAATCAAATCCAGGAGAGTGTCAGACAGTTGGAGTATGCGAGCGTAATCGGGAGTTTGATGTATGAGTTCTTTACATTAGCGGTTGCAATGGATGAAGCAGAATGTTTTTGGAAGCTAATGTATGATCTTTCTATGGTTGGTGTGCAGAATTTTACGGTACCGATATACTGCAATAACCAAGAAATTGCAGTGGTGACATCAAATAATATCTTCAATGGTAAAAAGAGAACTGTGCAACTGTGGCACAGAGCACTAAATGATCGCATCAAGGCTAGAGTCATTATAGTGGTTGATGTTCAGAGCCAGAATAATTTGGCTGATCTGTTCACCAAAGGCCTCAAGTGCCAGCTAGTCGAGGACTCAACAATAAAAATGGGCTTGAAGGTGGTATGATATTATGTCTTTATAATTCTACCATAAAGTTTTATGTTATTAGTTCAAAGAGAAGTCTACTAGGCATCTAACTTTTGGTTCAAAGAAGCATCATTGACTGAAAAAAATTAGGTACAATGGATAGTTAGTCATATAAGACTATAGAGATGTTATCCCGTAACCACCATGAACTACTAGTTGCTCTTGGTATAAAGCAAGTCTTGTGGGAATATGGCCATTGGCCTTAATAAGTTCTCGGACATTTTGAATCTTCGACGAGCTTTACAAGAAGCACGGGTAGATCGACATTGTCACGCCCCAGTCCCAAAATACCGTGGGACCAGACGCGTGATAATGGCCAGCAGTACGCACCGATGGACCAACTCAATATATGGATCCATCAAGGCATACTTAAGCTGTAAAACAAGTCTACGACAATCATGGTACAACTAATCTCATCCACACAAGGCATAAACATGATCCACAGAATAAATAAGGAATGTAAATCATCATCCAGTCTCACATAGTACTTCGGGGAACAACCCGATAAATATCTAGTACAATGGTTCAACAGACCAGAATATAAAAGACTGAAATAAATAAATGAAAGCCGAGCATGAACATGGATGCTCAAGAGAAGTCTTCAGCTAAGACCTCGTCCTCAGATGATGGTACAACTCCTGGATCAGCTCCTGCTCCAGTCCCGTAGATCTCGGGATAAACCACGCCTGTAAAATCTGGGGAACAAAATCCGGATCCAGGTCCTCAGGGGACATAGCAAGGTACAAGAAAGCTCATGCCAATAAATACAGATAAGCAGTGCAGCAAATAAATAACTAATTGAACAATGGGGTAAATATGTAACCATCTAAGTGTAAATGCAAGTGAGAGCATCACTAGTCTCAGGCTGAGCCACTACAAGCTCTGTGTCGGGGAGCCGGTAGCGGTAATAACCGGTAGTGGGTCAGGCTCTGCTACGAGAACCTGCGACCTCTCAATAATAGAAGATATACATAAATACAGCCTGTAGCCTGTGTGTCTCTCCCCACCCAATGTAACCACGCATATCATGACCACAACGTCTCATGCCCATGTCAAGCGCGATCATAGCTAAATGCAACCGGTCATAAGTATCTAATAATATAATGTCCATGTCCTGTATCCTATACAGAATCACCACGAATATCTCGGGAAAATCCTGTCTCATGAATGGTGTCAAGTGTCCTGGGTCATATGGTACTTGATAAGACAAGTACGAGAATAAAGTGTCACGAATGTCCATCTCTAGATGACCGTACCCAACACTGCGTACAGTGTCGGCACCCGACTGATAATCGGACGCTAAGTACGTCACACGGTCCTAGGTTGAGCATGCACAGCAATATATATAAAACCAGGAAAATAGATAACTAAACTGCAGAGTTTGGCAAGGTACACTTGCCTGATGTCCGAGTATCAACAACTGTCCTGGTACCTGTGGATCCGGTGGGAACTACTCCAAAAGCTGTAATAAATATCACCAACAGTCTCAGAAGATGCCAAATAGCTGGAAATGCCTGTCCTTACGTCCAATTTGGACACAGGGGCAAAAAGGTCATTTTCGGGCCAAAGCGGGTTCCACATGTGGGCCACTTTGCACCGAAAAGCGTGTCAGGGTCAAGGGTCTCCAAATTCCGCAAACTCAGTGTCTACAAGTCAGGAACGACGATACGAACCCAACGGAACTTCCAGAATTGGATTCCGATGAGCCGATCACAAAATCACCCGTCAAGTGGAGCCTGTGGGGCCCACGATACGTGATTTTGTCAACGTCCTCAGAATCGAACCAAACTTGGCTCACAGGACCAGCGTATTACTACGGATCCGTTGGCGCAAGTTTCGTCTCGATCCGACGTGTATACACGAAGTTACAGCGTGTTCCAGGATCAACGGATACGGGGTGTCGTTGGCGGATACGCGTTGATTCCGGGGTGCACGCACCTCCGAATCGACTTCTGCGAAAACCCACACGACCGTATCAACGTTGCGCACAGTTTGGTAAAGACCGCGTGCGACCAAGTCGTCCCGTTTGGCGGGGCGGACTCAGTTCCGGGTGAAACAGGGCGTTGTTTTTTTCCTGTTTTGGATCGCGGTGTACGATCACTACAGGACGCGTTGCACCGAGCGAATTGCACGGGCACCGAGAGGGGTATACAGTCTACGCATAGAAATCGACGGAATTGAAAACGGAGTTGCGAGTTGGGAGAAAACAGTACCTGTACAGAGCTCCGTGGATCTGAAGTCCGCGTGTCCGGTCTGCGTCCTGATCGTGTCCTCGCGAGTCTGGGCTAGGGTTCAGGTCAGAAGTCAGCGGAGTCGCTGTGAGGCGGAGGAGTCAGGCCCGGGGTCGCTGGGCGGACTCGGCGGAGGGGTGAGGCCGCGCTCGGGGTCGCTGGGCGGACTCGGCGGAGGGGTGAGGCCGCGCTCGGGGTCGCTGGGCGGAGATGGGAACTGAACAGGGGCGGCTGCTACGAGTTCGGTCGACGACGGGGGCGGGGTCGACTCGGCTATGCGGAGGCGGGTAGGTCGGCGTAGGTGGAGGGCGACGTCCGAGGGGTCGGCGAGGCTAACAGCGTCGAACGGCGGCGAGCGGGGTTCCTGGTCGACGGACGACGGCGTCGAACGGCGGCGAAGGGGAGTCAACCGGCTGAACCGGTGGCCAGGGTCGGGATGGGGGTCTCTGTGCAGAGGCAAAGATGGCGGCTAGGGCTTGGCACGAACGCCGAGGGGAAGGGATTTATAGGTTGTGAACAGTGTTTCCGGCGGAGAGTTTAGGGTTTTCCCCTGATGTCGAATCCGGGTCGGGTCTGGCTTGGGGTCCGACCCGACCCAATCCACTGATTGGTTCAGCCTGGGTTGGTTTAGGCAGGGGTGTTTGGTTTAATCATCCAAATAGCTAAAGGTCCTCGATACCTTGCTCCGGGGTCCAATAAATTCACCGAAAAATGCCATGCGTCCGGTTCTCCATTATACACAATAAATTTCTATTTCCAGAATATTTTAACTCCATTAAGCCACACTTAAAATTATTTAACCCACAAACCTCAGTGATAAATTCCAGAAAAATACCAAAATAGGGAGAATTATATAAATCTTATTTCTGAAATTTAGGGTGTTTACAATCTTCCCTCCTTAAAAGGATTGCGTCCTCGCAATCAAAGAATAAGTTACTAAAGAAAAGTCGTGGAAGTACAAGGTTGCTTAATTTGCAACTGCCTCCTCAAACAAGTGGGGGTATCGCTGACGCATACTATCTTCTCGTTCCCAAGTTGATTCGCCTGGTGAATGATGTTTCCATGCTACTCGGACCAGTCTGATCGTCTGTCCCCGTAATGTCTTCTCACTGACGTCGAGGATGCCAACTGGTTGCTCTTCATACCTCAAACTCGGGCCTACTGCGATCTCTGAATGATCGACTACGTGACTTGGGTCGGTCACGTACCTTCGCAGCTGTGAGACGTGGAATACGTCATGCACTCCCTCTAAGGATGGAGGTAATGCAAGGCGATAAGCCACCTCACCAACGCGCTCTAGAATGTCAAAGGGCCCAATATACCTTGGGCTCAGCTTGCCTCGGCTCCCGAATCTGATAGTACCACGAGTGGGTGAAATCCTCAAGAACACATGATCTCCTTCCTTGAACTCTAGGGGACGCCTGTGTGTATCTGCCCAATGCTTCTGTCGGTCCTGAGCTGCTCGTAGATGATTCTGAATCTGCTTCACCTTCTCCACCGTCTGGGTGACCAACTCTGGACCCAGTATTTGACGTTCACCAACGTCACTCCAACACACAGGTGATCTGCACTTTCTTCCGTATAAAGCTTCGAATGGCGCCATCTGGATGCTGGCCTGATAACTGTTATTGTAGGAGAACTCTACTAAGTGCAAATGATCTTCCCAAGATCCTCCGAAATCTAGCATACATGATCTCAACATGTCCTCCAATATCTGAATGGTGCGCTCCGATTGTCCATCTGTCTGCGGGTGATATGCCGTGCTGAATTTGAGTCTGGTGCCCAGACTCTCTTGCATGCTCCTCCAGAAATGAGATGTAAATCTCGAATCTCGATCCGATACAATACTAACAGGTACTCCATGTAATTTGACGATTTGTCGCATATACATGTCAGCTAGTACCTCTGTGGACTGTCCAACTCTAAATGGCAAGAAGTGTGCCGATTTAGTGAGTCGATCCACTATCACCCATACTGCGTCTCTTCCGCTGGGGCTCTTCGGAAATCCTGTGACAAAGTCCATCGTGATGTGCTCCCACTTCCATTCCGGTATCGGGAGCGGTTGTAACATACCTGCAGTTCTCTGATGCTCCGCCTTCACTTGTTGACATACTAAGCATTTGGCCACAAATCTCGCGATCTCTCTCTTCATTCCATGCCACCAGTAATACTGTCTCAAGTCCCGATACATCTTGGTTCCTCCTGGGTGAACAGAATACATAGAGCTATGCGCTTCAGTCATTAACTCTTGTCTCAATTCTCCATTTGGAACATACAAGCGGTTTCCAAATCTCAATGTCCCATCTTCGTGAATGCGAAGTCCTGTCTGAATACCTGCTTCTGTCCTTTCTTTGAGTCTTCGGAATCTAGCATCGGTGGGCAATGCTTCTTTAATCTTCTCCACGAGTGATGACTGAATCTCAAGGTTAGCCATCAAGCCATTCTGTCCCGGTACGATAACCTCTATCTGTAGCTCTTGCAAATCCTTCAATAACTCGGGCTGCATTGTCAAGAAATAAGCCGTAGGCTTCCTGCTGAGTGCATCTGCAACAACATTCGCCTTTCCCGGATGATACTGCAGATCGATGTCAAAATCTACCATCAGTTCCAGCCAACGTCTCTGTCTCATGTTAAGCTCCTTCTGAGTATACACATACTTCAGGCTCTTGTGGTCAGTAAAGATTTCTACCCTCTCTCCATAAAGGTAGTGCCTCCATATCTTCAATGCAAATATCACTGCTGCTAGCTCCAGATCATGCGTCGGGTAGTTCTTCTCGTGGTCCTTCAACTGTCTCGACGCATAAGCAATGACCTTGCCATGTTGCATCAAAACACATCCTAGTCCACTGCCTGATGCATCACTGTAAACAACAAAACCTCCTGACCCTGAAGGAAGAGTCAAGACAGGTGCTGTTGTTAATCTTCTCTTCAGTTCTTCAAAAGCCTTCTGGCAGTCTTCTGTCCATACAAACTCCTGATCCTTTCGTGTTAGCTTTGTCATTGGTTCTGCAATCCTTGAGAAATTTTCTACGAACCTTCGGTAATATCCCGCAAGTCCGAGAAAACTTCTTACCTCTGCAACTGATGTAGGTGTAGGCCAAGTCTCTATTGCCGCAACTTTCTCTGGATCCACTGAAAGTCCTTCTCCTGATATGATGTGTCCCAAGAAAGGCACTTTGTCCATACAGAACTCACACTTACTGAGCTTGGCATATAACTTCTCCTGCCTCAAGGTCTCTAACACGATTCTGAGATGCTCCTCGTGCTCTTCAGGGCTCTTGGAATATATGAGAATGTCGTCAATGAACACCACTACGAATTGATCCAAGAACTGATGAAAGACTCTGTTCATTAAGCTCATAAACACTGCTGGCGCATTGGTTAAACCAAACGGCATTACCAAGAACTCATAATGCCCATACTTCGTCCTGAAAGCTGTCTTCGGGATGTCTTCCTTCCTTACCTTGATCTGATGATAGCCGGATCTAAGGTCAATCTTCGAGAATACCCTCGCACCACTCAATTGATCGAATAGATCATCAATGCGTGGTAAGGGATACCTGTTCTTGATGGTGACAGCATTTAGTGCCCGGTAATCAATGCACAACCGTACTGTTCCATCCTTCTTCGGCACAAATAAGATGGGTGCTCCCCAAGGTGAAACACTGGGGCGAATGAAACCCTTCTCCAAAAGATCATCTACCTGTTCCTTCAACTCCACTAACTCCTTAGGTGCTAGCCGATAAACCGATGAAGTGATTGGCTCTGCTCCTGGAGTTAAGTCTATTGTGAATTCTATTTCCCGATCAGGCGGTAAACCTGGAAGATCATCAGGAAATACGTCCACAAATTCTGATATGACTCTTGGGTAACCTGTCTCCTCTTCTACAGATAATACCCTAAGGGTAGGCTGAACTCCTTGCTCTACTGCTCCGCGGAGAAACTCGAATTCTGGGTGGCCAGGCGGTCTAAATATAACCTTCCCAAGCCGACAATCAAGAGTCGCATGGTACTGACTCAACCAGTCCATACCAAGTACAACGTCATAGTCAGGCATGGAAAAGATTAGAAATTGAGCTCGCATCTCTCGGCCACATACGACTACAGAACATGATCTACAGACGTCACTAACTGGAATAATACCACCTCCCGTAAGAATCCTCTTCATCTTCGGAAGGGGTGCGGTAGCCACTCTATGGGTGGCTACAAAGCTAGCAGCTATAAATGAATGCGATGCTCCAGAATCAAATAAAGCTACTGCAGGTAATGAAGCTACTAAAATAGTACCTGCGATGACTTCGCCTGCTGTAGCCTCCTCCTCAACAGCTAATGGGAATGCCTGTCCCCGTCCCTGAGCTGGACCTCTCTGCTGCTGCTGCTGCTGATGAAATAGGGCTGCCTGTGGTGCCAGGGGTGGTCTCTGCTGGTTCCCTCCGGGGGCTGGTGGTCTGACCCCACCAACTCCTGTCTGTTGGGCTCCTGCTGCTGGATAAGCTGGTCGTGGTGCAGGCAATGCTAGTCTTGGTGCTCCGTCTCGGCGTTCGGAACAGTCCCTGGAAAAGTGCTGGCTGGATCCGCAGCTCAAACATAGTCCCAACTTACGCCTGCATTCCTTCTCAATGTGTCCTACCTTGCCGCAGTGGTGACAAGTAGGAAGAGGTCTGTCTCTCTGTGCTGCTCTATCTGGCATACCCCTCTGGGTTCGCTTTGCTGAATCCCCATGTGCTGGCCTGGATTGTGCTGATGTGATAGGCCTCTTCAAATTAGATTCCCTCCTGGTGACGCGCTCCAAGCGTCGGGCTGCTGCAAGGACATCGGTATAAGAGGTAGGTGCTACCGTTCCAATCACTTTCTGAAGCTCGAACTTCAAGCCGTCAAAGAACTTCTCTGCTTTTTCTTCCTCCGTTGAAATCAGTGTTGGGGCAAAGCGGCTCAGGCGAATAAATTCCGCATTGTATTCCTCTACTGACATGCTGCCTTGGATAAGGCGGTTGAACCTGTCTCTGAGCTCTGACCGTGCGACTGCCGGGATGTACATCTCTTGGAAGAGTCTAGAGAACTCTTCCCATGTGACTCTGTCCTGTCCAAGTCTCCTCTCTTCTGCTAGCCACCAGTGATGTGCATTATCAGTTAACTGCATTCTGACGGCAGTCATCCACTTCTCTCTCGGAAGTTCAGCGGCTTCCAACTGATGCTGAATATTGGTGAGCCACTCATGAACTTCCGTTGGCCCTTCTTTACCAGAAAATGTGCGAGGCTTGAGATGACGGAAGTCGGTGATAGATCCCGTCGATGTTCGCCTTACTGGCGGATTTGCCTGCTCCAATGCGGATACCAGGCTGGTCCTCAGATACTCGGCCTCCTGCCGATGGGCCTCTTGCTGAATCTGTTGCTGTGCTTGCATCATAGCATACATCATCTGGAACATTTGCTGTCCGTCCATGGCTTGTCCTGACGGGAATACTGGCACCTGGGGAGTGAACTGAGGTGGTGGTGGAATGTCATCCCTCCGGAACCTTGGATTAGGCTGTCCGGGTTGATCGCTCTGCGATGCTTGTCCACCATCCCCTGGTGTCACTTCGTCTCCATAAGTAACCACAGCGTCGTGTGGCGTATCCAAAGGAATATCATCTCTGTTCCCGGAATCCATTGCTCTGCAATCAAAATAGAAACTGTAAGAACGCTCAGTGGAATCAATACAGGATGCAGTTCAAGTAACAAATTTCGAGATCGATATAGAGTTCAACAATGGTTAAATAATGGATGAGAACCTAGAACTTATCCTATCCTTAGGGCAGGCTGGTTCGGTCCCTAAGTTGAAACCGAACAATTTAGTCGTAGACCTGCATGGGCCACCACAAAAACCATGTCACGCCCCAGTCCCAAAATACCGTGGGACCAGACGCGTGATAATGGCCAGCAGTACGCACCGATGGACCAACTCAATATATGGATCCATCAAGGCATACTTAAGCTGTAAAACAAGTCTACGACAATCATGGTACAACTAATCTCATCCACACAAGGCATAAACATGATCCACAGAATAAATAAGGAATGTAAATCATCATCCAGTCTCACATAGTACTTCGGGGAACAACCCGATAAATATCTAGTACAATGGTTCAACAGACCAGAATATAAAAGACTGAAATAAATAAATGAAAGCCGAGCATGAACATGGATGCTCAAGAGAAGTCTTCAGCTAAGACCTCGTCCTCAGATGATGGTACAACTCCTGGATCAGCTCCTGCTCCAGTCCCGTAGATCTCGGGATAAACCACGCCTGTAAAATCTGGGGAACAAAATCCGGATCCAGGTCCTCAGGGGACATAGCAAGGTACAAGAAAGCTCATGCCAATAAATACAGATAAGCAGTGCAGCAAATAAATAACTAATTGAACAATGGGGTAAATATGTAACCATCTAAGTGTAAATGCAAGTGAGAGCATCACTAGTCTCAGGCTGAGCCACTACAAGCTCTGTGTCGGGGAGCCGGTAGCGGTAATAACCGGTAGTGGGTCAGGCTCTGCTACGAGAACCTGCGACCTCTCAATAATAGAAGATATACATAAATACAGCCTGTAGCCTGTGTGTCTCTCCCCACCCAATGTAACCACGCATATCATGACCACAACGTCTCATGCCCATGTCAAGCGCGATCATAGCTAAATGCAACCGGTCATAAGTATCTAATAATATAATGTCCATGTCCTGTATCCTATACAGAATCACCACGAATATCTCGGGAAAATCCTGTCTCATGAATGGTGTCAAGTGTCCTGGGTCATATGGTACTTGATAAGACAAGTACGAGAATAAAGTGTCACGAATGTCCATCTCTAGATGACCGTACCCAACACTGCGTACAGTGTCGGCACCCGACTGATAATCGGACGCTAAGTACGTCACACGGTCCTAGGTTGAGCATGCACAGCAATATATATAAAACCAGGAAAATAGATAACTAAACTGCAGAGTTTGGCAAGGTACACTTGCCTGATGTCCGAGTATCAACAACTGTCCTGGTACCTGTGGATCCGGTGGGAACTACTCCAAAAGCTGTAATAAATATCACCAACAGTCTCAGAAGATGCCAAATAGCTGGAAATGCCTGTCCTTACGTCCAATTTGGACACAGGGGCAAAAAGGTCATTTTCGGGCCAAAGCGGGTTCCACATGTGGGCCACTTTGCACCGAAAAGCGTGTCAGGGTCAAGGGTCTCCAAATTCCGCAAACTCAGTGTCTACAAGTCAGGAACGACGATACGAACCCAACGGAACTTCCAGAATTGGATTCCGATGAGCCGATCACAAAATCACCCGTCAAGTGGAGCCTGTGGGGCCCACGATACGTGATTTTGTCAACGTCCTCAGAATCGAACCAAACTTGGCTCACAGGACCAGCGTATTACTACGGATCCGTTGGCGCAAGTTTCGTCTCGATCCGACGTGTATACACGAAGTTACAGCGTGTTCCAGGATCAACGGATACGGGGTGTCGTTGGCGGATACGCGTTGATTCCGGGGTGCACGCACCTCCGAATCGACTTCTGCGAAAACCCACACGACCGTATCAACGTTGCGCACAGTTTGGTAAAGACCGCGTGCGACCAAGTCGTCCCGTTTGGCGGGGCGGACTCAGTTCCGGGTGAAACAGGGCGTTGTTTTTTTCCTGTTTTGGATCGCGGTGTACGATCACTACAGGACGCGTTGCACCGAGCGAATTGCACGGGCACCGAGAGGGGTATACAGTCTACGCATAGAAATCGACGGAATTGAAAACGGAGTTGCGAGTTGGGAGAAAACAGTACCTGTACAGAGCTCCGTGGATCTGAAGTCCGCGTGTCCGGTCTGCGTCCTGATCGTGTCCTCGCGAGTCTGGGCTAGGGTTCAGGTCAGAAGTCAGCGGAGTCGCTGTGAGGCGGAGGAGTCAGGCCCGGGGTCGCTGGGCGGACTCGGCGGAGGGGTGAGGCCGCGCTCGGGGTCGCTGGGCGGACTCGGCGGAGGGGTGAGGCCGCGCTCGGGGTCGCTGGGCGGAGATGGGAACTGAACAGGGGCGGCTGCTACGAGTTCGGTCGACGACGGGGGCGGGGTCGACTCGGCTATGCGGAGGCGGGTAGGTCGGCGTAGGTGGAGGGCGACGTCCGAGGGGTCGGCGAGGCTAACAGCGTCGAACGGCGGCGAGCGGGGTTCCTGGTCGACGGACGACGGCGTCGAACGGCGGCGAAGGGGAGTCAACCGGCTGAACCGGTGGCCAGGGTCGGGATGGGGGTCTCTGTGCAGAGGCAAAGATGGCGGCTAGGGCTTGGCACGAACGCCGAGGGGAAGGGATTTATAGGTTGTGAACAGTGTTTCCGGCGGAGAGTTTAGGGTTTTCCCCTGATGTCGAATCCGGGTCGGGTCTGGCTTGGGGTCCGACCCGACCCAATCCACTGATTGGTTCAGCCTGGGTTGGTTTAGGCAGGGGTGTTTGGTTTAATCATCCAAATAGCTAAAGGTCCTCGATACCTTGCTCCGGGGTCCAATAAATTCACCGAAAAATGCCATGCGTCCGGTTCTCCATTATACACAATAAATTTCTATTTCCAGAATATTTTAACTCCATTAAGCCACACTTAAAATTATTTAACCCACAAACCTCAGTGATAAATTCCAGAAAAATACCAAAATAGGGAGAATTATATAAATCTTATTTCTGAAATTTAGGGTGTTTACAGACATTACAAACGGAATGATACCCCCAAGCTATAGTGGGATGACACCACAATGAGGTAGAGCCTCGGCTTCGAGCCATGTCACAACAATAGTTACACTACATATATGTGGGTAGCCTAATACCGAAGAGATGGAGAGTGGTGAACTCATGCTACATTGGGATGACACCTCCAAGTGGTTGCAAAACATAACTTTTTGCTATGTCATAGTAATGTAGCGCCGTAAAGAAGCGGAAGGCTTCATGCTGGGATATATATGCTGAACTCTTTGAAAGAACTCAGCTAAGTGTATCGAAAGAGACGTAGGCCGTCTCTTGAGGATAAGCTTGTAGATACCCAAGATACATACACCAGAACAGGTGAGCACAAGACCTTTAATGTGTGCAATGAGAGGCACAATTGATGGCATTGTATGAGTTGACAAAATAACAGTTATGATATCAAATTCAATGCTTAGTCCATTCATGTATTGTAATGTTATTTGAACCATGCATAAATATTCAAGTCGTAAGCGACATCTATCCTAATGCATGATGAACATTCACTGTGGATAACACTCAGCACATATATTGAGATATGTTGATGATGTTCGAGTTTTTCCTTAGCAAAGACTAGATAGTCCCACATTGGAAAAACTCCAAGAGCATATCTCAATATATAATTTTGTTTGTTGTTGATATATGCACATGTGGAGAGTGGTGATCCACGTGGGTGTCATATGGGTCAGTTTTCTAGAGAGGCTAAGTCTAGATTACTCAAAGAAACGTTTTTGTCACTCTTTTTGGGAAATTTTCAAATGAACTAAGCCCTGTGAGTTCGGGTTCGAACGAAGGCGCAAAGTGGCACTTTGATGGCGCACTTTGCACTTCATACGTACGTATCTGGTGTGAGTTGGTGCTTGTGCGCATTTTTTGCACACGTGCGCTCATTTCTGCCGGCAGATTCTGAGCGCGATTTTGTGCGCAGCTTTGCGCGCATATCTGAGCGAGAAATCTGCGGACATAATCAGCAAGGGTTTCAACGATCGATTATGCACACGATTATGCACATATCACTGTGCGATTGCACTGAACGCGTAATTTACGCACAAATTGAACATATTCTCCTGATTGCAGATCTAGACGATTAAGGTAGATTAGTTCAAATTTAAATTAGTCCTAATCTTTTGGGATTCTGATTTAATTCGTTATTATCCTACCATAATTGGTGGTGGCCAGATTTAGGGTTAGGGTTTCAATCCTTCCCTATAAATAATCTCTTTGTGCTTCCTATTGGGTATATACAAAAAGTTTAGAGAGAAAAGAAAAGTTGTTGTGGCCGCCACTTCGTTCAGAGAGTCCGTTCGAGTTGAAACATAGGTGACTACGAACTTTCCAGAAGTTCTTTTCGTGAACTCTTTGGTTCTTGGTAGCACATCGTCAATAGATGACGAATCTTGCTTTGATTAACGATGGTATTCATCACCCTAGCAAAAGTTTTGATTATGTCATCTTTTCCTTCTTCTACTTCTCTTGTAACCGTTTTTTCTCAATTGCAATTGCGTTTGCAAGGAAGAACTTGGTTCAATTCTGTTTACTCTTTTTCTTTTTTGCTGCATAGAGAAAGTTTGTAATAGATTACGTAAGACCAATAAAAAAAATTAATCGTTGGTTTGCTGCATATTTTCCATCTTTGTTAACCTCGGCAGTAACAGTTTTCCTTCCGGAGGTATATATTTGATCAAGATCATTATGCAGACGTTGTCATCATATGAGAAAGTGTCGGCCAAAGGATGAATACTTGTACGTTTTTTTGCAAACGGCCATAATGATAGTAGTAATAATAATAATAATAATGATAAACCTTGATCCGACTATATCCTATTTTATCCATGGAAGGCTTACAGGAAAACTAGATTTCTATGGAAAAGTCATTACTATATAGTGTGGTAGATATATAGTAATTTCCAAAATTCCATAAATGCCATGCAAATATATAGTTCATATTATAGCTCCAAACATTTGCAATTGAATAATTAAGTTAACTGATTTTAGCTGGCTCCGATTGCAATTTTAATTAACATATATGTATTTGTAATGCATTAGTAGTAATACGAGTATTACCAATGTAAATAGTTTTGCTTCCTTTGCTTTTGAAACTATCCCCCTTGGCACTCGGGGAGGCTAGGATCCGACCCTACGACCCTATTACCATGCACTAGTTGCTGTGTGCACTTACAGGTACTACTTTATGAATTCAACATTCTCTGTCATGCTTTACTTGTGCACTGCAATTTGGAAAGATTACTTTACTCCTTGTTTCCCTATTCTCTCTCCTAAATTCAAATTTTGGAATGACAAAAATGTCTGAAAAAGTATCTATGATAGGAGATAAGATGTAAGACATCAGATTAGTCGACCATGTTAATTCCATCTTAGATTGTCAGCAGAAGTATTTCTTGTACTCTTTCTGGTAACCAAATATAATGCAAATGAATCATTTATGTTCGGCTAATAATAGTTGGCAATTAATCAACGGAAGTAATGGGAGGCTGCAGGTGGCATTTATTTTCTTACCAAGAAGTACAATAGCCTCTCTGTTGGGCATGGGGAAGGGATATTGAGAACCAAGCTTTGGGTAGATTATGAGTGCACCATAAACTGTTGCCCTAAGCCATGAGCTGTGTGCGTGCCACCACAGTGTGCCCTCCTGACCCGAGATCGTGAACCGGTAGGTGTAGCTTCCCCCCCTCTTGATCGGACACTGCGTGATGTACTCCGGCCCGTCCGCCCATGCCGTCCGCATTTGCCTCACTCCATGCCTAACCATACACAAATTCTCAATTGACAGGCCAAGTTCATAGTATAATCCAGTACTTTGGTTCATAGAATAATCCACTACTTTGGTTTCTAAACACTGTAGATATAGGAAGGCACTTGTAAATTGCATGCATGCTTGATTTAGGTAGAGTTGCAATTGTAGAAAATGCATACATATGGATGTAAATTTTATGTACTTACCAGTGGATAGTAACATCATACTTGGCCTGGTTCGTAACGTTGACCACGAGGGAGTCTCCATCTCGGACCATAAGCGTAGGTCCTGGGTACTGCCCGTTCACAGTAATTCTCTTGTGGCTCTTGCACAGCCTTTTCACAGCTGTCGTTTGAACCTGCAGTCCCAAATCAAATTAAATCATGATCAATTACACTGACCGAAGAAATTATGTTGGAGTAGCTAAAATAAGGGCATACAACAAAGTCATGGTAGTGAACTTCTCCACTGGTGAAAGTGAAGAGAAGAGAGAGACACAAAAGCAAACAAAAGGACCATGAAGCCATGATACTAGTGCTAGTGTGAGGATTTTGATTAATTTGAGTCAATTGGATGAGCACATATAAATATATTTTAGAACATATTTATTATACGTCTCTTTTAGTCTGCAGATTAGGTTTAGATTTATATATCAAAAAGTGTTCTATCCATATTAATTAGGTTGGTATAAGCCTGTAGTGGTTGTTGCAACCTTTGGCCCTTATTTTCACGACGGCCAGGCTGCTAGTAAATTCATGATGGAATTCATCTTCCAACTAACACACCAGACCTATAAATGATTCCTTAATTTGGATTGTATGTAATTTCAATTCATTGAAGCATTTATGCTTCTTTGGGAAACAAACTGAGCTGTGAGAAAACTATTAGAAAAAAAAAATTTTTACTCAAATTGAATAAATAAAATGACAAAATTTAAGGTAGTTCAAAATTTGTAAAAGACACGTAAGAACACATCTTGTGAATTTGGCAAATTTTGATTTTTTTTTTCTAGAAATGTAATTTTGAAAATTGAACCAAGAATTTAAATTTTTCTTGCGATTTTGCAAAGGAAATTTTATGTTGTAGAAATGAATTTGTAAAACAAAAGTAAATGAATTACAAACGAATTTGGGAGAACTATTGCACACAACAACTAATTTGTATATTAATGTTGTTGTTGTAACTAACTATTGGATGATTGTGCCGACCAATAATAGAGATATAAATTATCTTTTTGTAATTCTCTAAACATACTATTGTATCTATTGTTAAGACATCATGCTATTATAAATAAAAGTCTATGGAAAAGTACTTGAAGGGTTCAATCACTAGAGATTTTATCTCTCCATCTCTCTCATCTCTTATTATAGTAAATTGGACTATAACACGTTATCAACACGTAGCTCTACCGAGCAAAGGCTCACTGTAACTTCTCTTTTCCAAAAATTCAATAATAAAAATTCTTCAAATTTCCCTAAAATGAATTAATTAAATGGCAAATTCAAAATTAGTGAAGAGGGGATGGCATCATTAGTAAATAACAAGAAAATTGGTAGAAGGAACCTTCTAGGGATTAAGATATTTTGGGCTTTTTAAGCATGTGATTAATTAAAGAAATGTACAAGTTTCTCTGGAGATCCCGGCGAGAGGCCATCGAGAGAGAGAGGGGCGGGGGGGGGGGGGGGGGGGGTGGGCATGGGAAGTAGTAAGTGTGGGTGATAAGTTTGAGATGATGAACGGTGTAAGAGAAATTATGGACGTGACAATCGATAGTCATATAGAGAGGTTTGCTCAGAAGTAATATGGACATGACAAATCCAGCTGGGGAGAACTGTTAGGACAATAGTTCAGGGGTAATGTGGACGTGAACTAATGCCCAAGGGAACTGATTATGAGTGGTCTACCCAAAAGTGTTGATAGAATTGAGAATTGCTCCACTGGAGAGCTTTTGAGGATCCACTGTCTGTTGCGTATTCAGGATTCCTGAATACCGACAATAGCTTTTATCAAGATTTTGTAGACACCTGCTGGAAAAAATAATATATATCTTGATTGTCCTGCTGATAATAAGGGGAGTACAAGCCTAGCTTAAACATACTATTTTGTGAGAAACTTGTCGTTGATAGGCATCATGATCAAGTAGCCATTGGATTTTGCGAGCCGGTAAGCGCCGTTGGTGAACACAGACTACACGATGAACATGCCCTCCCATTTAGGTTAGAATTTACCGACCATATTGTGGGTCATAACCATCGGCCTTCTTACTGTCAAGACGAGGTCACTCACTTGGTAAATTTTCTCCTTGACCCGTTTGTTGAAGTCTCCTGAGAGGCGCGCTTGGTACAACTTATTGAGCTGTTAAACTAAGAGACGTTTCTCATCGAGTGCTTCTAGCTCTTGTAGCCGTCGTCGGTGATTTTCGTCAAGGGTCAATTGGTTGGAAAGAGCTACTTGGAGCGACAGAATATGGATCTCGTGTGGGAGGACCACTTCACTTCCGTAAAGTAAGGAGAATGGCATACTGTCAGTAGATGTCCGAATCATTGTACAATAGGCCCAGAGACATTCATCCAGCTTCTCATTCCAGTCACGCTTATTGGATGAAATAAACTTCTTGAGTAGCTTTATAATGGTTTTACCAAGCCTCATCCCCAGCTCTTACTACACTCATACAGTTCTAACAAACACCCGAGCTCTAAGGCTCCCACCTGCAACTACCTACTTGTTGTACTCAACCATTGATGTGGCTCAAACCAACAATATGGGACATGCATGCACACTTAAAGTACACTGTCACATTGTCAAGTATCCCCTCTCTTCACTGAATATGCCCCCGACATAGTGCAGTTGCTCCCAAGACATGCTATGGACTTCTACTCCTCCATCCTGCAGTTGGTTCAAGGGTTAGCTCCATGCTAAACTACTCCACTGTTACAAACTCCACCAATTACTCCCCATAGCACCCAAAACTAAACATACTAACACCCATGCAATCATATGATATATCTTACTCCTTATGGATACCAACATGTATCAAAATATACTAGCTCATACACTCAAATGCACATACACAAGTGCATACACCCACATCTATAGTCAATACAACAAACACCCTATGAGCATCAACTAGGATACACCACAACACCTATGATACTCTTTTGATACACCTTCCACCAACATAAAACACCCCCAGAAATATAGAACACTTCTAAAATAGTCCTTATAGTATAGTTACTAATTGAAATGGTCATTCAAAGGTAATTTGAAGAATTTGGTTAGTGATACACACAAGTATCACATGGCTACTCATGTCATCAATACCCACTTCCTCCAACACCATGATTCACCCTCTAATTGCTATAAATTAGCAATAATACATAAATTATGATATGCTACAACTATTCTAATACACAAACAAAGAAAATGACACAAGGGGACACCTACACATAGAAATTACCAAATCTACCCTCCATATAATGGGAGTTTCATAATACGGACTCCCCGTATCCAATTGTGGACACGTAGTTAGCCCCACACTACCAATACAAGTCTAATTTAACCTAATTGACCTAATAACAATACTTGGTACTCCAATATCGGATTTCTCCCAAATTGGACACTAAACTCAATAAAAGTCACAATAGGGGTTGTTAGAAGTCAAAATTTCTTCCAATGGGTAGCCCTAATGTATAGGTAAATTTCTAATGATTAAATGCAATAATTAGAACCTAATTAGAGAGAGAATCTCATAATTTACCTATTGGGAGATGGATTCCCAATAAAATGCTCAATGGACACAATCTTTTAGCCTCAAGCTCCTTCTCCAAATGCCCTTGCCAACCTCAAGCTCCTAGTCTCCTTAGATGGTGAGGATGAGTGAATAAGTAGAATTTGTGAAGAATTTGGTAGAGGAATGGATTAAATTAGAGAAGAACACCAAATGGAAATTAATTGAAATAAAAATTAAGAGGAGAGAGAAAGCCGCCCCACACATATAGGGCCGGCCACTACCCCCTTGTCCAAGCAATGTAAAATACCTAGGATGCCCCTTGGGGTTTGTCATAAAAAAATTAAGGTGGAAGCTTCTCTTCCTAATAAGGGTTAAGCCAAATCCTCTAATCTAATGAAAAGGTTAACTTAAGTTGGGTCAAAAGGGGACTAGTTTAACTAATTATTTAAATGGTCATGTCAAGTTGGTTAAGTCCACCAGAGTCATGTCTAGTCAAATAGTCCAATCTACCAAACAATGATAATATTAGTCACCTATATATATATATATATATATATATATATATATATATATATATGCCACGACCCGCACCCGGTGTTGGGATGCAAGTCAGGAATAACGCCCAGCCGACGCCGCAACATCGGCGGTAGAATGCTGTTTGGATAATCTATCTAATCAATATAATATGCACCAATAATATACATGTACTCAATCATAGATCTAAGATGGAGAATAACACGAATATGATAAAAGAATAGAATAGTCACAATATAACTCGTGAGTCAAAATAACACCAATGAGTTAGAGAAATATACTAAACAATAAGCTGGAGACAAATCCAGGACAAGAGAATATCTAAGAAACTATGAGTCCCGGGTCGTCTATCTCAGTCGTGATGAGTCCCTCCTGAGCCAGGGTCTCTGGCTCTAAGCTCACAACATCCTGAGGCCCGTAATGAGTAGGGTACCACTCCTCAGTGTCATCTGGAAAAATATATTCAGTCAAGAAAGGAGCAGAGTACATCTCTAACAATAGTTTTAATCAATGGTATAAACTATGTAACAGTAAATAGATATGAATATACAAGATGCAACAATACATACAAGAGATATACAATAAAGGAAATACTAGAAATAAATACAAGAATAATCAATATAGCAATGAACAAAAATACTAATGACTAAGTTAGTGAGTATTAGCTTTAAAATGTTATTGGCTTGGAAACTTGCACACGGATAAGGGCCTGGCTAGTCATACGTGCGGTGTATGACCAACACTCACAAGGAATAAGACATGCACAAGAAGGGTAAAATCACATATTTACACTAAAATACTCTCCACCCCCGACTGGTATAGTGGATCCAACCATGTTACGCTATGACACGGGATTCTCTAGGAAGGTAGCAAGTCTCCCCGAGAATCAGTGTCTGTACATATACAAGAAGAACAAGGAAATAAGGCTTGCACAAGATACACCATATACACCAAGGAATAACATCTCATGACGAGATCCGGATATATCAATCTGTGTAACCATCGTGTCGACAAATAAAGGATATCTATACTAGATACAAAAAACATAGAGGATATCATAAATGAGAAACTATCAGAGAATGTACTTGCCTGAAACCTGGTGTACAGTATCACAGATGTTCAGTACGGTGCCTCAAAGACCTAGATATGGAATATAACATTAATACAAGGTTTTGGAATAAAAATAAGTTAAACTAGTCAACATCTAGGTCAAAGAGTCATTTCTAAGTCAAAACAGTCAAACTAGGTCAACTCTAAGTCAAACTGGTCAAACCTAGTCAAACTACATATTTCTAGGATGCATGAGTCTATCTCTATGATATTGGGTCCATATACTTAGAATCTAGGTCATACAAGATAAACTAGGATACTAAGATACCGTATCGCAAGATACGCAAACAAGAGATATAGAAATAGCATATATGCATATTCAATCAATATTAAATATATTAATCATAATTATAAATGCTAAGTGGATACCTTGGCTTTGAACCAACTCAGTATCGCACCACTAAACCCCTATCTTGATACTCAAACCCAATACCTTGAGTATCGGCCAATACCTTGACATTTACCTTGGTATCTCAAGGTAGTGTCAATTCCTAATATATATTAACTACCCAATTGTAACTAATATATATTACCCAATACAAACAACTATACTATACTAATTACAACTACCATGCTATAATAACTATCAATGCAAACTAATACATAGACATACATACATACATACATACATACATATATACATAACTTAGAGATACACATAAGAGAAATATATAAATAGATGCTAATCTAAACTAGATACTACTAACTATATACTAGCTACTAACTAAATGAACTACTAACCAACTAGTCAACTGACTGAACTCCCTGTTGCTTGTTGAAACTGTTACTGCTACCCCTCAGTAACTGCTACTGAATTTATGCACCCTTTACTTGTTCGCTCCTTGCTAATACTACTTTACACATGCTGAAACAATGCTGCATAATGCCCGAGCTGCTGCTGCTGCATTTTTGCTTTGTTTGATGTAGAGCATTCTGCGTATAGCCCACTGTTGGGTAATTTCTGATGTTTCTGATTGCTATTGGGGCTTGCTTCTACTATGCAGTGCCCGATTGAACAGCTCACTACACTGAATGATGTTGCTGATAGCCACTATGCAGTGCCTGTTACTGCCTGCTGCCTCGATGCACATGATTCACTGCAGGTGCTCGACTCCTCATACACAACCACAACATAGCACATCTATATATGTATCTATCCATATACTATCTAAATACATATATATATATATATATATATATATATATATATATATATATATATATATAACCACTCTCACTAGTAGCTATAATATATATCTATATACACTTACGATATATCTAGATACATAAACATATCAATGTACATATATATATATATATAACATACACACATACATATATATACATAAGTAGGAACATATATATATATATATATATATATATATATATATATATATATATATATATATATATATATATATATACACTAGAATATATATGTCTATATACATACATACACTCTCTATGAATATATATACAACATCAACATACATATACATATACATATACATATACATATATATGTTGTATATAGTATATATATATATATATATATATATATATATATATATATATATATATATATATATATATATATATATATATATATATATATATATATATATATATATATATATATATATATATATATATATATATATATATATATATATATATATATATACTATGATAATTAATATACTAATAGCTATGAACAATGCACATTAAATATAGAAATGCAATACAACAAGCGCGTGGAGCGCATCGCACCCGTATCACACTAATCTATGATACGCTTGCGATATGAGTCCACCACACAACTAAACATACCCTGAAGGACACGAGCAAGCCTAAAATAGTATATATGAAAAATAAGAAGAGTCAATTATACATCTACGTGTCCGTGTCATAATATGACATGCACAGAGCCCCGTGTCGGAGGAAAACCCCCCAAGTCAACATGTATCACAAAATTGTTGGGTTACGGCTTACACGTACCCAATTATGGATATGACACTAGCCACAAAAAATCAAACATATATCAATTTGGTTTAATTGGCCAATTGACAACACAACATGTGTCAATCTCGAAATTCTTCCAAAATTGACACAAAACATAACATAACTTTCTCTATAGGCCTTATATGAACCTAATTCCAATTCCTATGGGTAACCTCATCATATGAGATGATTCCTAATGATTAAAAAACATATTTAGAAGCTAATTAAAGTAAAAAATTGAATTGTACCTATTGGAAGATAAATTTCCAATAAAACCTCCAAATTTGATGAAATTGGCCTCCAACTTGTAGATCCTTGCTCCTCTTTGTAGATCTTTGCTTCCTACTTCTAGATCCTTGCTCTACTAGCCTCCAATGGTGATTTCAAAAAGAATTGGAAATAAATTTTGTAGGAAATTGATGTAGGAATGAAGGAATTTGGTTGAGAAAAATTTTAGATCTAGATTTGAAATGAAAAGAGGAGAGAGAAATTTTCCCCCTTCTCTTAAATAGGTCAGCCCCCTTAACCCCTCCTGTCATGCCCCAGTCCCAAAATACGTAGAACTAGGAACACATAAGCATGCCAGCCGTATGTATATATCAAACTCCAATATATGGATACCATAATACACACGTACGCTGTAATATGAATATAAACTCACATGTGGTATATATAGTGTCACAAGTCACAGATATACTAATCTCATCCACACAATAAGTCATAGAAAAAAATAACTAAACTAGAATGATGAGTCTGAATAATCCAAAATAATAGTCGGGTGGAGACAAATCCACTACCAATGACTATATCAATACTAAAATGAGGGAAAAGGGTAAATCTCCAATATAAAATAAGATGATGATAGAAGAGTGTCAGCTAAAAGATCCATCGCTAGAGATAATCAATGATGCTCAGAAGGTAAGACCTCCTCAACAGAGATAAGTAGTAAGTCCTGATCCGCGCTCCTGTGAATGGTCATGAACATCTACACCTGGAAAGGGACCAGGTCCTCAGAGGGACGTAACAAGGTACATAGAAGCATGCCAATTTGGATACAGTAAATATGCATAATAGGTAGAAAATATGTAAGTATGTTGTACAAGACAATCTATATGAATGCATAACGAGGATAACTTTTCGACGTATGGACAGGGGTAGGCTACTCTATCTAATCTTACAACTCACACACACGTCAGGAACATCATCAGCCGTCATACCGCAGGGGTAGCGACCGTCGTGACACCATCAGCCGATATACCGCGGGGGTAGCGACCATCGGACACGAATACCATAGTGCGTGCTAGTTACTATGGTTTACCAGAGTGGTTATAGCCCATACGCCTACTGATTGTCCTCCCCTCCCATGATACTATGTGTCAAGTGTGTGTCAACATATATATATATATATAGCATATACTTATGACTGAAAGAAATACACATGCAATGAATATACATAAATATAATAAGCATGCAAAGTACTGTAAGCAATTTGACAAGGTATCTTGCCTAGTAAGAAAGCTGCAAAGTGTAACGTCCAAGAGTCAAGCATACAGGATCAGAAACTACGGCCTCAGAATAAACGTCTCCGGATGCTAAAATAAACATCACCAACGTTTCCAGAATAAGCGAGATAGATAAAAAATGCTACCCTTTCGTCCAATTTGGACACAGGGACAAAACAATAATTTTGGGTCAAAACAGGGTCCACATATGGACCACTTTGCACCCAAAAGCGTGCTAGGGGTAAAGGTCTCTAAAAGGAATAAATTATAGGTCAAACCAATTCTAAATGTCAATATAAACTCAATGGTACATCTAATTTTGGATTCCGGTGAGCGAACACAAATTCGTCCAAAAAGTCAACCATGGGTCCGCAAATAGACGGCTTAGTCAACTGTCTTAGAATCGCGTGAAACTTGGGTCACAGGACCAGCCTGATACCACGAATCCAATGGTGCAAGTTTCATCACGTTCTGATGAGCGTACACTAAATGGTGCAGTGTTTTGCAAAATTCACGATATAGAGACTTTTCACGGACACGGGCTGATTTTGACGCGCACACGCTTCTGAATCAATTTTCGTAAAAGTCAACACGTCTGGGTATACCGTGTGCACCTTTCGGTGCGCTTGGTACACGACGGGGCGATCCCATTTGGCAGGGTGCGCTCCGTATCATAAATTTTGAAGTTTACAAAAAATAGGTTTTCGTGATTTTTAACCCAGAATAATTCAGCATACAACATCAAATAAAATATTGTAATTAACAGGAAATAATCTCGGTTAGGTGGTCTTTCGATAGCAAGAAGAAAAACTAAGTTCAGATCTCTGTGGTGGGAGATACGAGTCCGTAAATATGGGTGGTTATAGTAGTTTTCTGAGAATTAAAAGTTGTCGTTTATCTCCAACTTGATCTCGATTTTTGCCTAGGGTTACGCGCTGTTCGAAGTAAACTAATACATAATATTGGGAGAGGGATAGGTCATGAACATACCGGTGAAGACGGGGTCGAGTTTGGTCGAGCGGTGGAGCGAGAATCGAGGCGTAAACAGGGCTAAGTTGCTGACAAATTCTGCAGTGTACGCGTGTGGCGTGGTCGCGGACGATGGATGCGGTGGTGCTGGCTGCGGCGCGGTGCTCCATTGGCGGCGGTCGACGTCAGGTCATCGTCGAGGCTGGAAAGTCAGCGTGGAGTATAGGCTTAGGGTTAGGGTTTAGGTTCATAAGTTATTATATATACATATATATAGAGGGGGCGGCAAGTCGCGGGTCTCGTTTCCTGGCCGCGCGTGTAGCAATGGGTTGGGTTGCTGGTGATATGGGCAGATTTGGGGGTTTTGCTAGGTTGCTATGGTTTGTTAGCTTAGGGACTTAGGGGCTTATGGCTTTAGTTAGGTTTAAGGATTTAGACAAAGAGTTTTCTTTTTAATGTTTTTCTTTTTCTTTTTCTTTTTCTTTTTCTTTTACTCTTTTTCTTTTTCTATTTTTTCTAATTCCATTTCTTTTATTAAAGATTATATATATACATATATATAGAAAATTCTTGAAATTTATTTTAGAGCATACAATTAATCTATCAACTGTCCACAAGATCTCCTATATGGAAATAATTAAGGTAAAATTATGCGTTGCTCTATAAATCTCCTATTGAATAAGACAGCTATTTGGCTTTTACGCCAACAAGACAGCTATTTGGCTTTTACGCCAACAATACAGTTATTTGGCTTTTATGCTAACCATACAGTTATTTGGCTTTTATGCCAACCATCTCTACGCGAGGGGCAGTTACCTACGTGGCTTGCATATCGTGATCTTCGAGAGGCAGTTATACGCGTTACCTCATAATGGGACATGTGTTATACGCATATTCAGAGGATCATTCGAACGTGGGTAGCAGTTATTATAACCGCCGCATAAAAGATGGAACTCTCTCCACAGTTTGGCTTCTACGCCGACTGGACAGTTATGGTGACTGATCTCTATAAATAGAGACCTCTGGTCACAGTGAAAAAAGGAAAAAAAAGGAGGAGAGAGAAAAAGGGTCGAAAAGTAGGTCGAAAGATCGAAGAGAGGATCAAGATCAGAGATCAAGAGATTATAGAGAGAGAGCACAGACAGAGAGCGTTGATTGACAACTTTGGCAACGAGAATTCAATCCCTCCTGCAATCTTTGAAGCTTCTTCTTCTACAGCACTTCTTCCTCATCGTGTGGTCCAAGGAACAAAGTGAACGACCGCAGATCAGACTCCTATAGCAATTTTTTCCCAAAATCATTTTTATTGTACTTAACATTCTCGTATAGGATTAATTGTACTCTTTTATTTTCTTGTTAGTAAACAAAGAAAGGGTTTCGTATAAATCTAGTTTTATTCTTTTGTTTATCATCAAACACAAGATGGCGACTCTGCTGGGTTAACTTTTTCTTCTGACGAGAAGGCAATTGCTCAACACGATGCGGTAGCCGTCGGATCGACGAAGAAGACTTTGGTCGTCCAATTCGACCAATATGCTTATGAAGACATGCTTCGTGCAGCGTGTAGCTCTCGTTCCCCCTCTGTCCAGAACAACAGGAAGATGCGTAAAGTTTGGATGCCCAAGACGTCCTTTACCCTTCCTGCAAGCTCTCCTCCTCTGATCAACAAGGTTGTGACAACACAGCCTACGTGCTCTGTGTGTAAAACTATGTCTCCCGTCCGTGACGTGGCAGACAAAACTTCTGGCAATACCTCAGTGCTAATCCAGAAGTCTAGAACGTGCCCTGCGCGTAAAACTTTGTCTCTCGTCTGTGACGTGGAAGACAAAACTTCTGGCAATGCCCTAGTACCAATCCATAAGTCTAGATTGGCGTGCTCCTATAGTTGAAAATAGCCTGGTTGGCTTAAAATGCCAGGATGATGATGTGAGCGTATTAGCCCTAGTTTTAGCTCTCCCAGTCATGACAAAATTATAAAGGATAGAACCAAATCTCGTGCATTTAATGCAGAGATATGCTTCAATCTCGTGCATTAAATGCCGAGATATGCCTCAAGCTCTGTACGAGAAATAACTTTTGACGTGGCGTCTGATTTTATCTCATCTTGAGCATAAAAACTCATCTCTGCCTGTGTAGAATAGGCAGCGTATCCCTTGAATGCGTAAAAATGGCTTGTATCAAGGATCTGTCACTAAACGACAGTCTGGGTCTCTGTACAAAATTATCATCACAGCCGTCCTCTTGATCGTCGTGCAGTACTTTTGTCAGGAGTCAGGTTCACTATTTTGTTTGACAAATTCATTCGAGGAATACGAAGAGTTCCTTGTACAACTTTATGCTGCATTAAAAACAAACGTATTTTAAACTTTACGCAGGGAGGTATAGCAACCTTTTTACGCCAAAACAGCCTTGGAGCGCTGCTTTACGTGAGTAGCTCTGACGCTTTGCTTTACACCAAACAACTCTGAAGCCCAATTTTACGCGAACTGCTCTGAAGCTCTACTTCACGCCAAACGACTATGAGGCACTATTTTATGCGGACTTCATGTATGTTGGGAGTTTTTACTGTATAGTACGCAGACAATTCTCCAGTATATTTTATGCTTCTACAAGACCCCCTTCAAAATTTTCAGACTTGGCTAAGTCTAAAATACTTTGAATAAGAAGCATGAAATCATCACGCATTCACTGTCTGTCTTCTTCTGCTAAGTTCGTCAGGTTGACGTATGTAGAAGTTATCGTATGGAGGGTTAAGTGAAAACAGCTCAACAGAACTTGACACATATGGGTGTCATCCACGCAATTTTGTTGATTCTCTGTCCGAACTATCTTCCTTGAGCAATGACGAAGCAAGGCTGGAACGGGCTCGTATCAACATTTTGAACTCCAGGAATGAGAGGATGGCTGCTTTGGCACAACAGATCCGCGATTTAACTGCTCCTCCCCAATGATGTACTTCTTACTTTTTGCTCCTTATTTTCTCAGAGATAATAAAGATACACTTTCTGACTTTGTGGACCCATCACTTTAAAATATAAATGATAGGCTTAGATAAAAGTGATATAAGAGGTAATATGAACATAATATACTTTCGGTAAGGCTTGGCTGAATGTAAATCTATTCAGAGGTAATATGAACCTTATAGAATATAATCCAACTAAATTTGTATTCAAAACACTATCAGAGGTAATATGAACATGATAGGTTTACAAATTAGTTATGCAGATATATTCAAAGGTCATATGAATATGATAGAATATGATACATCTAACCTTTGTAAGTAGTATCGTCAGAATGAAATCTTCATCATACTCCGTTAAGCAAATGAGATTAAGCATAGTACATCCTCGAGAATTTGCCGTTGGTAGGAGCCATTATCAAATTTCCATTAGACTTGGATAGTCTATAAGCGCCATTTGAGAATGTTGTTTCAATCATATAAGGGCCCTCCATTTTCTTACGATTGTTTGTGTGAACTTCGAATATCATACCAGAGGTAATATGAATATAGTACAATATCGTATTTATTGAGGACATCCCACTGGGGGATCTTTGGTGGACCTATTATTTGTTGCGCATGTTGAGTGCAAATAATAAGTTCGAAACAAGCCTTATCAGAGGTAATATGGACGTGATAGGTTTTGTGGGTAGTAAAGACATCCTGCTGGGGGATTTTTGTGGAACCATTACTTTTTGTGCACGTTAGTGCAAATAATAGGTTTGAGACAAGTCCTGATGCTTGTAAAATATGACTCTGTTGGGATAGTGGAGAGACATATTTCTGTTGAGAGGTAATGTGGACTCGTTTCCATTGATGGCATCCTACCGGGGGGGTTTTTGGTGGACCTATTACTTTTTATGCACGAGAGTGCAAGTAATAAGTTTAAGACAAGCCCTACTAGAGGTAATATAGGCGTGGCAGTTTTTGTAAAACTAACACCACTAGCGTACTTAGAGTTAAGTACTGGTGCTAAGTTGAGATGATAACCGATATCAGAGGTAATATGGACATGATAATCGATAGCCGAAACTAGGAAGGTTTGCTTAGAGGTAATATGGAAATGACAAACTCATCCTGAGAGAAATTATGACAGCAGTTCAGAGGTAATATGGACGTGAACTCATGTCCGAAAAACTAATTTGAGGAGTGATTCGTTGAGTGTGATCTATCTGAACTTGAAGATAGACCAAAGGATCGCTCCTCTGGGAAGATTGATGGGACGATAGCTCAGAGAAAAATATGAGCATGGCTAGCGTCTAACGAGATTGGTTTGAATAGTCATTGCGGGAGTGTGCAAGTAGACCCAAAGATTACTCCGTTGGGGAGATTTTGAGGATTCATCATCCATTGCGTATCCGGGACTCTAAGGATACAGATGATGGCTTTCAAGAATTTGTAACGAAGGAAAAAATGTTGCACATATGCACTTGCTGGGGATGAAGAACCAAGAGTTGATTTGTACCTCTGGGTTGTGGACTTATTACCCATGGCGTACCTTAAGTACAGATAATAAACTAAAATGACTAGCACTACCAGGGGTTATGCGAACATGATAGTAGACAGTCGAAGAGAAGAACTTTACTCAGTGGAAATGTGGACATGGAAAAGTTCTGAAAATATCTTACTCAGAGGTAATGTGGACGTGGTAAGATATGAATCGGTGGGGATAAAGAAAAATAGGACATAGCTGATGATAGTTTTACCCTGTTCGAGAAAGTGGAGAGACGTAGTTCAGAGATAATATGAACATAAACTACTCGATAGCAACAACCTGGGAGGTTTGCTCAGAGGTCACTTGGACATGGCAAACTCAGCTGGGGGAAAATTATTGGGACAACAGTTCAGAGGTAATATGGACGTGAACCCATGTCCGAAAAATTCACTAGGGAGTGATTTGCTGAGTGGGGATAAACCTGAAGGTTGCTCCACTGGGAAGAGTTTTAGGGACTCATCATCCGGCACTTTTTGAAGGAGCAAATTGCCACGTGGGAGTGAGATCAATTTGCCGTGACCGTCTCCTTGCTATAAATTCAAAGTGATGACTTTGGCGTCGATCAGATCCTAGATTTTTCTTTTTAGTACATAACATATCTTTGTGGGGTGATGAATGTACCGATGAAAGAGACAATATTCTGGGTCATCGACCTTGCCAGCCCTTTTAGGGTATCTGATGTTGGGTAGCCGAAGCTTGTTTTCCTTCATCAATATATTAAAGATTTTAATGATGTCATCATCATTGAAGGAGAAAACCCCTTTTGGCTTTCGGGCTTCCGATACCCGAGTCGTACGGTCTTCAGGGAAGATGGTCATAGTTGCATCATCTTCGGACTCAGAGGGAATTCTACCCCCAGCTTTGGATGCTGCTCTGTTTGTCGAGGAAGACTACCCCCAAACATGTCGTTGTCTGGTTCTTCTTTTTCTTTTTGTTTGCCTCTGTCCACAGAAGTTGATTTAGAAGGACCTGCCTCTGGTTTTACAGGATCAGACTCTGGAGGTTTGGATTTTATAACAGATGCGGTATACCCTAACCCAAAACGAGTTCGTTGACAGTAAGGATCACCATGCAACGATATTCTTCTGCCTTTTCCATAATTGAGGCCTTGCTTCAACTTCAAATCATAATCCATGTTTTGCATAATCTTTAAAGCATGTGGGCTATATCCGTGGATTTGTATTTTTTCAACATCAGACTCGGGAGAATCCTCTTGTACAATTGGTCTATTCCGCATTTGACCGAAGACCATTGGATGCTGATCGTTGCCAGTAGGTGGAACAATTAAGAGAGAATCTTCACGTGGCCCATATATCGTGACGACATTAGATGTTGACGCTACTTCCCATGCGATCTCCCCATGCTTGGTAGTTAGGGGCACTAAATCTTGATTTTGACCCCTGTCTTTACATTTCTGGATCAAGAAATCACGCAAATCAGGGGGTTTAACAGAAGAAGAAGGCTTATCTGCTTTTTTACATCAGTAGAAACGTGGAGATTGGGAACCACAACCCTCTCTCTGCCATAAGAATACAGCAGTTCCCCTATGTGAGTAGCATATGATCCATCATCCTTCTGAGGAGCGTATTTTCCCGTAAAACGGGTCTTCTTTACGCGGACTGGCTTATCCTGGCATAATCTGGAGCTTTGCACAGGTTCGCGTAAAACGGGGAAAGTACTCAAATGGCCTCCAGCGTCTCGCATAATCTGAAGAGTGGGCAACTTCTTCTCTTGGTGGCGTACAAGCCTAGAGGTTGGGAGACTCGCCACTTGTTTTCCCTTGATGTGATCAAATGGACCATCTGCCTCATCATAGATGGGAGATGTATTTTTCTGCTCAAAGCGCATTTGAAAATTTTGAATTGGCGCTGAGGCCTTGTCAAATATTTTGTCTGCCACGTCACAGACGGGAGACGAAGTTTTACGCGCAGGGCGCGTTCTAGACTTCTGGATTGGCACTGAGGCATTGCCAGAAGTTTTGTCTGCCATATTACGGACGGGAGACATAGTTTTACGTGCAAAGCGCATAGGCTGTGTTATCACAACCTTGTTGATCAGAGGAGGAGAGCTTGTAGGAAGGGTAGAGGACGTCTTTGGCATCAACATTTTATGCAGCTTCCTGTTGTTCTGGACAGAGGAGGAGTGAGAGCCACCCCCTGCATGAAGCATATCTTCGTAAGCAGATTGGTCGAACTGGATGACTAAAGTCTTCTTCGTCAATCCGACGGATACAGCATCGTGTTGAGCAATTACTTTCTCGTCAGAGGAGAAAGTCTTCCCCAGCAGATTTGCCATCTTGTGTTTGATGATAAACAAAAGAATGAAACTAGGTTTATACGAAACCCTTTCTTTGTTTAAAACAAGAAAATAAAAGAGTACAATTAATCCTATACGAGGATGTTAAGTACAATAAAAATGATTCTGGAAAAAAATGCTATAGGAGTCTGATCTGCGGTCGATCACTTTGTCCCTTGGACCACACGATGAGGAAGAAGTGCTGTAGAAGAAGAAGAAGAATAAGAAGAAGAAGAAGAAGAAGAAGAATTTTTAAAGATTGCAGGAGGGATTGAATTCTCGTTGCCAAAGTTGTCAATCAACGCTCTCCGTTTGTGCTCTCTCTCTATAATCTCTTAATCTCTGATCTTGATCCTCTCTTCGATCTTTCGACCTACTTTTTAACCCTTTTCCTCTCCCCTCCTTTTTCTTTCCCCGTAACCAGAGGTCTCTATTTATAGAGATCTATCACCATAACTGTCCAGTCAGCGTAGAAGCCAAACTGTGGAGAGAGTTACACCTTTTACGCGGCGGTTATAATAACTGCTACCCACGTTCGAATGATCCTCTGAATATGTATATGACACGTGTCCCATTATGAGGTAACGCGTATAACTGCCTCTCGAAGATCACGTCATAACAGCCACGTAGGTAACAATCCCTCGCATAGAGATGGTTGGCATAAAAGCCAAATAACTGTATTATTGGCGTAAAAGCCAAATAGCTGTCTTGTTGGCATAAAAGCCAAATAGCTGTCTAATAGGTAACCAGCATAAACATAGCCAATTATCTTTCCTGACTGAGGTCTTGAGCGTATTCAGGGCCAAATAGCGTTATCACGTACCTTTGCAAATATAGCCTGAGTTGGCGTATTTCGAGGAGATAGCATACGGCGTGGTCCTATAGTTGAAAATAGCCTGGTTGGCGTATTTTGAGGAGATAGCATATGGCGTGCTCCTATAGTTAAAAATAGCCTGGTTGGCGTAAAATGCCAGGATGGTGATGTGAGCGTATTAGCCCTAGTTTTAGCTCTCCCAGTCATGACAAAATTATAAAGGATAGAACCAAATCTCGTGCATTTAATGTAAAGATATGCCTCAATCTCATGCATTAAATGCCAAGATATGCCTCGAGCTCTGTACGAGAAACAACTTTTGATGTGGCGTCTGATTTCATCTCATCTTGAGCTAAAAACTCATCTCTGCCTGTGTAGAATAGGCAGCGTATCCCTTGAATGTGTAAAAATAGCTTGTATCAAGGATCTGTCACTAAACGACAGTCTGGGTCTCTGGGCAAAATTATCATCACAGTCGTCCTCTCGATCGTCGTGCAGTACTTTTGTCAGGAGTCAGGTTCACTGTTCTGTCTGACAGGTTCATTCGAGGAATATGAAGGGTTCCTCGTATGACTTTACGTTGCATTAAAGACAAACATATTTTACGCCGTAGGGAGGTGTATCCACCTTTCACGCCAAAACGGCCTTGAAGCGCTGCTTTACGCGGGCAGTTATGAAGCTCTTCTATATGCCATTCAGCTCTGAAGCTCTGTTTTACGCGGGCATCTGAAGCTCTACTTTACGCCAAATGGCTCTGAGGCCCTATTTTATGCGGGCTTCATGTATGTTAGGGTTTTTTACTGTATAATACGCAGACAATTCCCCAGCATATTTCATGCTTCTACAGTTGTGGTCCATGCAGGTCAAGAGCATATTGTCTCGGTTACGTTACTGTACCGAGCAAGCCTGCACCTAGGAATAGAGTATAGGATCTCATCCACAATTGACTATGATTCGCTCTCCTTCCAATCTATTCTATTTGAATAATTATATCCTACTTGATTTCTGTACTTCCCTGATAATTCCTTGAGTATAGCCCCCTCCTAGAATATAAAAGTCTCTGTTGTTAGTTGATAAGTAGGGTAACCTTCTAATTAAGAGTACAACTAGAGTGTTGACACATCACTGAGTTAGAATACTTAATGAACCATAACACCCTTACCTGTAGATGGATTGACCACTATCCCTTGATAATTATGGAAGACTTGACAGTGGTATAAATACTACTACGATTAGTTAGAAGTTTGACCATGTTGTTTGACCCTAGTATGGAGGAACCAATAGAAATCCAAGGTTGAATATTAGGACTGAACCTAACTTCATAGTAAGGTAGTATTAGAGAACTATTAAGTTAGATTCTTGGTATTAGCAAACAGAATATTAGGAAGCCAAGAGGAACGAATATAACATTTCCTCGATCAAACCTCGAACACAGATACTAGCATACCACTCCCCCCTTAGAAAACCATGATGCTATCTAGAGTCTCTATTTTAATTTCATATGTTGTTCCTCTACGACCTTAGCATTCGCAAATTGTGCGACGACTAAATTGCGTTCTTCTTTTATTCATCTTTCAACTCGTGCCACTGATACTTCTGATTGTAGGCCAGGTGATTTTATTCTGTGTTAAGGACATATAGTTGCTAGGATTATAGTTATAATTTTAAAATTTTAAAATTGTGTGGTTGGTAGTTAGAACTGGATAGTTTTAAGTTATTCTGGTAGATTGCGACCTGATGATTATCCCTTAGTTTTTCAAATTACGTAGCATGTATCCCCACCTCGATACGAATTATATCTCCTTTCCCCTTGAAGGCCAGTAACTTTCCATTCTTACTATTGACACTTGCTCTATAAAGCGCTATGACTAAGACTTAAGACGACCATGACCTATGTAATAAAAGAGGATACGCTAATAAGTACCAAGACCCCTTCTTGTAGACCTTAACAGGAGTTCTACGGTAGCCTTAAGACATTACAATATTAGTTTATTATTATAAGTTGGGTAGTATCATATAGTATCACATAGCCCTATTGACCCATTGATGAAGTGTAATAGAGTGACACAACTTTAGACTTGCATAAGAAGATAGTGTTTATTCAAACTGTACAAAATTAGAGGTCCATACCCTATTTTGTCGACTAGCGACTTAGACAAGGAGTTAGTATGACAACTGTAGAGATTGTAAGAGTCTTATCTTCTTTGAGAACTTGGATTATTTTGTAACTTCTCTCATCATAATCTAGCGTACTTATATTTTCTGTACTACCTTGACTTATGCTACTAAGCTTATTCTTTTATCGAGCTTGCTCATGAACACAATAATACAATTGCCTAATCAGAATCAGTGTATTAAGGTCTAGCTAACCTTAGTGCGCTTGGTTCGCTCTTCGCATGACTACTTTACGTGGATTAAGATATATGGTAGTAGACGAATATACTTGTCCCTAGACATGTCTGACATATCGTATCGGTTACATAACTATACTGATATGAGCATGTAAATAAAAAATTACCAAAATAGGATTTCAATCCACAATTGCCCTGACAACTCTCTTTTCGAATTCTTTAATCTCCTTGAACCTCATACTTGTATTCTATCACCTTCACCTTGAATTCTTTATTATTGCTCTCCGTCTTCCTTTATTTCGGAAACACGAAACCTCGTGCTGGTATAAGTTGACACACTGATAGTACTAGGTATACCCCATAAGGCTAATCACATGACCTAGTGACTCTCTTTTATAACTGATTAAGGGCATATCATAGGTGATAGGTTTGGTGTTAAAACTTTGACGATTGAATAACATGGTTAAATAATTGAGGAATAGTTTTCCTAGATGTATAGCCTTAGGTGATAGATGGGTAAATTTTAAGATTGGTAGATTGTAAAACCCTCACCCAAAATTGGACCTACTTGGCTTAGATAGTGAGACTAAGGCTAAATTGAATCCAGTTAGAAACAGAACACGGTATTTTTTATTTAATTTTTACAATAATTATATCACTTAGCGCACCTTACCGTGCTTCGATAATTGGAGCACTACACTAGCCACTGCCTTCCTACAAATTTTACACCCTTTTCCTAGACGTGCCCATCTTCCATTCTGACTTTTTTGCAACTTATAATTAAGCTCCCTTGCGCTACATTTTGGTCGTGCAACATCACCCCCTCATTTAAACCTAGCCTTGCATTTTAAAAAATGCAAATTATAGCCCTCCGAACGTCCCTATGACAATTGAAAAATCATGGAGCTTAGGATAGAGGAAGGTACAGGATAAGCTGCAAATCTCTATCTTATACCATCATTAACTTTCTACCGTGGCTTAGTTTTAATTTCGAGGACAAAATTTTGATAAGTTGGGTAGAATGTAAAACCCCTAATCCTAAAAACCGTATTAATATAATTTTTTAATTATTAATTGAATTGTAGTAATTATGAGCTAATTATGAAAAATAGATTTTATTAAATTTTTATTTTAGGTGTTCGTGCACTTAGGGGATTTATGGAGCCATTATAAATTTTTTCGAATTTATTTCATGTTGGAGACCCTTTGGACAGTTGCTAGCTTAATGGAATGCATTAATACAAATTCTAGATTTTTCTATGTATATATATATATATATATATATATTAAATAGAAAAAGAAAGAAAAAGAAATGAAAAAGGAAAAGAAAAAGAAAAGAAATGGATCTATTCCTAATGGGTATTAAACCCACTACCCGCACCTCCTTAGTCTACCCAGAACCGGATCCCGACGACCGTGGCCTCGCGCAACCCCGTACATTACAGTTTCAATCAGCGATGTACGTGTGTTCAGCCCTGTTTTCCGTCACCTTGCTGAACCAAACTCGACCCCGTTTTCACCGGTACGTTCACCCTTTAACCCTCTTCAATATCTGTATGATAGTTGACCTCGAACAACGCGTAACCCTAGGCGAATACAACGTCCAAGTTGGCAAAAAATAATAATTTCAGGGTATCGCAGAAAACTACAGTGACTACCTATGTTCACGGGTTCGTATCTCCCACCACAAAGATCCGAATTCGATGATTCTTTTTGGTATGAGGAGACCACTTGAACTAGTTTAAATTCTGTTAATTACATTTTTTTTTTACTGCTATATGTAGAATTAAATTCGATAGAAAATCCTGAAAACTCATTTTTTCCAGATTTCAAAAAATTATGAAACGGAGCGCGCCCCGCCAAACGGGACCGCCGCATCGTATACCAAGTGTACCAAAAGGTGCGCATAGTATACCCGGACACGTGAGATTTTGCAAAAACTGATTCGGACGCGTGTGCGCATCGACATCAGCCCGTATCCGCAAAAATTTCCCGTATCGCAACTTTTGCGAAAGCCGTGCGCATTTTGTGCACGCTCGTCAAATTGCGACAAAACTTGCGTCACTAGATTCGTGGTAACGCGCTGGTCCTGTGACCCTATTTTCACACAATTCTGAGATAGTTGACCAAGTCGCCAATTGGCGGGCCCCACGGTTGACTTTTTAGGAGAAATTGTGTTCGGCTCATCGGAATTCATATTTGGATATACCGTTGAGTTCGTGCCAACTTTTAGAGTTTGTTTGACCTATAATTTGTCCCATTTAGAGACTGTTACCCTTAGTACGCTTTTCGGTGCAAAATAGGCCATACATGGACCCCACTTTGACCCAAAATTACCGTTTTGCCCCTGTGTCCAAATTGGACGAAAGAGAAGTGCTTTCTAGCTATTTTGTGTATTCTGGGAATGTTGGTGATGTCTATTTCAGCATCCGGAGACATTTATTCTGAGGCCGCAGCTTCTACTCTTGTGTGCATGACATCTGGACGTTACACTTTGCAGCTTTCTTGCCAGGCAAGATACCTTGCCAAATTGTTTACATTATTTTGCATGCTTAGTATATTTCTGTATATTTATTGCATTTCTGTTTATTCATTGCATGTGTAGTTTCTTTTAGTCATGACTATATATTAGATATGTTGACACACACTTGACACTTAGTATCGTAGAGGACAATCAGTAGGCATATAGGCTTTAACCACTCTGGTAAACCGTAATAAATAGCACGCACTATGGTGGTCGTGTGCGATGGTCGCTACCCCCGAGGTATATCGATTGATGGAGTCACGAGAGTCACTACCCCCCGAGGTATGTCGGCTGATGATGTTCTAAACGGGTGTGTAATTTGTTAGGCTTAGATCGAGTAGCCTACCCTTGCCCATATGTCGAAAAGTTGTCCTCATTTGCATTCATATAGATTGTCTTGTACAGCGTACTTATATATTTTCAAACATTATGCATGTTTACTGTATTCAAATTGGCTTGCTTCTATGTATCTTGTTATGTCCCTCTGAGGACCTGGCCCTTCCAGGTGTCGCTGTTCTTGAATATTCGCAGGAGCACAAATTTGGATGGTTACATATGTTTCGAGGATGTCTTCTCTTCGAGCCCCGTGGTCGTCAGCTGGTATTCTTATATTGTGTTTATTGTGTTATACTTTTCCATTCGAGTTGGTAGTGGATTTGTTTCCATCCTACTATCATCCTTAGATATTTATATTGAGATCTAGTTTCATAGATACTGGTTATTTATTTATATTGATTTTCTGTGGATGAGATTAGATTGTACCCTGTGACTTGTGATACATTTTATACCACTTGTGGATTGGATATTCATATTACAACGTACGTATGGGTTATGGTTTCCATATATTGGAGTTGCCATATCCATGAGGCTGGTATGCTTATATGTTCTAATCCTATGTATTTTTGGGACTGGGCGTGACAGGACCTGGTCCCTTTCCAGGTGTAGACGATCTCGACTATTTGCAGGAGCACGGATCAGGACTTTCTACTTATCTCCTTCGAGGAGGTCTTCTCTTCGAGTCTCATGGTTCATTAGACGTTCTTATGTGGTTCCTCTTATATTCTACTTGGTAGTGGATCTGTCTCCACCCAACTACTCATTCTTATCAAGCATTTTATACTTGATTCAGTTATATAGTTATTTGGTTATTTGATTCTGTGGATGAGATTTAGTTATGCCCTGTGACTTGTGATAATTATATACCACATGTGAGTTAACATTCATATTACAGCGTACGTGTGTATTATGTATCCATATATTGGAGTTGCCATATACATACGGCTGGTATACTTACGTATTTCTAGTCCTACGTATTTTAGGACTGGGGCATGATATATTTTTGTGGTGGCCCATGTCGGTCGAGATCATATTGTCTCGGTTACGTTACTGTACCGAACAAGCCTGCGCATAGGATTAGAATATAGGATATCATCTACTTATTTAATCACCTCCCTTGATTTCATTTTGCACTCTTATTTGATAGCTTGCATTGCATCTTGCTTAATCCTTTCAAAACGTCAATCTTATCTTTTCTCTCGTGCTTGATAGGGGTTAGGAAGATGACTTATACTAGGCATATACACTCTATTATTCAATAATACTATTAGTTAAATTCTTTTAAGTTGGGTAGTATGACTCATAACCTAGTATCACACAGTTCTTTTCACCCATTAATGAAGTGTAATTGAATGACACTAACTATAGACTTGCATAAAAAGTTAGTGTTTATCTAGACTGTAGAACTTAGAGGCCCAAACCCCCAGTTGGTCGACTAGAGACTTAGACAAGTAGTTAGTATCGCAACTGTAGAGGCACAACACCGATCTTCTTGGTAAACTTAAATTATTCTGTACCTTCCTTCATCATAATCAAGTGTACTTATATTTTCTGTACTACCTCGACTTGTGCTACAATTATAGCCTAGTTTTGCAAGCTTATTCTTTTATCGAGCTTGTTCATGACATATAAATTATTGGGGGCCTACACTAATACATTGTCTAAATTAGAATCATTGTATTATGGTCTGATCAATCTTAGTGCACTTGGTTCGCTCTTCGTATCACTACTTTACGTGGATTGAGATATAGTTGACTCAACTTGTTAGACGAATATACTTGCCCTCTAGACTGGTCAGAGCATATTATGTCAGGTACATAACTGTTCTGATGTGAACATGCGAATAGAAATTTACCAAAATAAGATTTCAATCTACAACTGTCTTGACAACTCCCTTTCGAATTCTTTAATCGCCTTGAACCCCGTACTTGTATTCTATCACCTCCTCCTTGAATTCTTTATTTTTGTTTTTTCGTCTTCCCCTATTTCGAAAAGACGAACGCTCGTACTTAGTATAAGTTTGATACACGGAGAGTACTAGATATACCCCATAGGCCAATCAAATTACTTGGTGACTATCTTTTATAATTAAAGGCATAAAACATGTGAGATATTTTATGGATTGAATAACACGATTAAATAATTTGAGAACGTTTTTCTTAAATTTATAGCCTATGTAATAGATCGGTAAATTATAAGTTGGATATAAGTTGCATTGTCAACTTTAGGTAAATTTTTTTTAGATTGTAATCAAGTAAGATTAGATTAAGAGATTTAATTTATTTTAATTTAGAATTTTTTTTTGAAGAATGATTTAGATGATGAGGATTTAACTTTAAAGATAAGAATGCCTTATAGAATAAATTTTAAAATTTTGATATTGCGGACCAAATATTTATAATTTGAGCACATAATATAAATTTTGAATATTGGAGATTAAATTAACAATTTAAATTTTGAGGATAAAAAAATATATAAATATATAGAACTCAAAAATTGAACATTGATGGATTGAATTCAAAATTTTATAATTTGATGATTTGAATTAAAAGTTGAATTTTGATTATTGGATCACCTATTTGAAATATTGATAATAAAAATTGAATTTAAAATTTGAAGAGTACAAAATTCTTAAGTTGAAATATAGGAATAAGATTTGATTAGAATTGTTTAAAAATCTAGAAGAGATTATGATAGGTTAAATTTTGATTTAAACTGTGGTTATTTTAATTTTGAAGTGATTATGATGGATTTGAATAGATTTTGTCATTTAAATTTTTAAGAAGATTGCGGTTGACTTGTCTAAGATACGAATGCGAAAGATTTAACAAATCATTCGAGGAAGAAATTTTCGTAAGTTGGGTAGATTGAAAACCCCCTTACCCAAAATAGGTATTTTGTGTATATTTTATATTATTATATTTATTATAGATTATTTTAAATATTGAATTACTTTAGAATATTCTATTAGTTAATTAGAAAATAAATTTATTAGTTTATTTACTTATGTAAATATTTTTTAGAATTATTTTTAGGCTATTTTAGATTTTTAGAGATTTTTCTAGAATTTTTAGGTAATTAAAACATAAGGAATATAAATTTCTAGGACTTCCATAATTTACTATGAGACCATACTTGCACATTATTCCTACTAAATATTTATTTTAGGTTAAAATATTTAATTATATTTTTCTGTAATTTATTTACAATTTTAAGAAATTTATTTAGATTTTTGAAATTATTTAGGATTTATTTGGATATATATAGTCTTAATATTAGATATATGCTAATTTAGTGTTAATAGATATTAATAAGATTATATATAAATTATTTGTATTATCTTTAATTCTATTTAAGATTATAAATTATTGAGATAAATTCAAACTCTATTTTAAATTAATTCAAATCCTGAGCCAAGTAGGAAAGCAACTTCATGCATATTCTATCCTTATTTAAACTCATCCTAATCCTATCCAAATTAGTCAATCCTAGTCGTATTCAATTAAGTAGTGTCCACAATTATAAATACCTCATCTTTCATATTTTTTTTCTCTAAATTTTCCTCATTTTCATCAAAAAATAGTCAAAATTTGTCATAAATTCAGCCTCATTTTGTAGAAGTTATGACGACTTAAATAGGCGATATCTCCTAGCTCCGGACTCCAAACGTGCTCAAATTTTTTTGTTAGAACCATATCAAGGTTATTTTTCTGAATATATAAATTATTTTAATAATTTTAGAACCTATTTTTCCAGAATATTCTGAAAGTGACAGTTGTCCGAAATCAAACGCGTTTACGTATTTTCGAGATTTTGGGAGATCCCGAATTCAGAATTACGAACCGTTTGAAGTTTCAAAAAGTTAACATGATAAAATTACATAAAGTAATATTTTCAGAATTTAATATGTAAGTTTAATTTACTGTAAAATTTGTGCAACGTATACGTAAATAGGAAACTACCAAAAATTGTCATATGTGCGCTCTTGTGGACATAACTCTTTACTGACTTATGATTTTATGAAACCGTCGATTCCGGTATTCATGTAGCACTGAAATCTATAGAATTCTACACACAAATCAAGGATTTGAGTCGGTTGACTTTTTGGTTGATGGATTGCCTCGATTTGCATGCCATGGATCACAAATCCGTAAAGTTGACTTTCGTTGAACCAAAATTAGGATTTAATAATAAAATCAAATTATAATTAAAATACTATTTAAAGTTATTTTATTCAGAATTAAAATAGATTAAAATGGAGGAACCTATTTACCCACTTTTGTTACCTAACTTGTTTAATTTATGTGACAGGTAGATCAGACGACGCCTTGAGTTGGGACTTCATTCTTTTTCAGACCAGGCAAGATATCTTGCCAAATTGCTTACAGTACTTTGCATGCTTATTATATTTTTTATATGTTCATTGCATGTGTATTTTTTTTTCAGTCATAATTATATACTATATATATGTTAACACACACTTGGCATATATTATCATGGGAGGGAAGGACAATCAGTAGGCGTATGGGCTATAACCGCTTTGGTAAACCGTAGTATCTAACATGCACTACGGTTGTGTGTCGCGCTGGTCGCTACCCCTAAGGTATGTCAATTTCTGGTGTCGCACTGGTCACTACCCCGAGGTATGTCAATTTCTGATGTCCCTGTCGTGTGTGTGAGTTGTGAGATTTAGATCGACTAGCCTACCCATGCCCATACGTCGAAAAGTTGTACTAATTATGCATTCATATAGATTTTCTTGTATAACGTACTTACAAATTTTCTACCTATTATGCATGTTTACTGTATTCAATTGACATGCTTCTATATATCTTATTACGTCCTTCTGAGGACCTGGTCCCTTTCCAGGTGTAGACGATCTCGACTATTCGCAGGAGCATGGATCAGGACTTGCTACTTATCTCCTTCGAGGAGGTCTTCTCTTCTAGTCTCATGGTTCATTAGACGTTCTTATGTAGTTCCTCTTATATTCTAGTTGGTAGTGGATCTGTCTCCACCCAACTACTTGTTCTTATCAAGCATTTTATACTTGATTCAGTTATATAGTTATTTGGTTATTTGATTCTGTGGATGAGATTTAGTTATGCCCAGTGACTTATGATAATTATATACCACATGTGAGTTAACATTCATATTACAGCGTACGTGTGTATTATGGTATCCATATATTAGAGTTGCCATATACATACGGCTGGCATGCTTACGTATTCCTAGTCCTACGTATTTTGGGACTAGGGCATGACCACAAGTTTCTCAAAAAGTACTATATCTAAGCTAGACTTGTACTTCCTTTACTATCAGTTCGACAACCAAAATATACAGTGTACATTCCCCATTGTTCATCCCCAACAAATGTGTAATCACAATATGCACTTCTCGTCCATAAAAGTTTGATGAAAGCCATTGTCTGTATTCAGGTATCCTGAATACGCAACAGACAGTGGATCCTCAAAAAAGCTCTCCAGTGAAGCCACCTTCAGGTATGTCCACACTTTCAGGTAGACCACTCATAATCAGTTTCCTTGGAGATTAGTTCACATCCACATCACCTCTGAACTACTGTCCTAACCGTTATCCCCAGCAGGGTTTGCCATGTCTATATTACCTCTAAGCAAACCTCTCTATATGACTATCGATTGTCACGTCCATAATACCTTTGATATCGGTCGTCACCTAAACTTATCACCCGTACCTAACTCTAAGTACGCCAGCGGTGTTAAGGCCACAAAACCTATCATGTCCATATAACCTCTGATAGGGTTCCATTTTGAACTTATTACTTGTACTCAGGTGAAGTAATGAGGCCACACTCAGGTGAAGTAATGAGGCCACAAAACCTATCAAGTTTATATCACCTCTGAGAGGGTTTTGTTTTTAACTTATTACTTGCACTCCAGTGCGCAAGAAGTAATATATCTACCAAAGATCCCTCAGTGGGATATCCTCAACAAAAGCAAATAGTTCACCTCCATATTACCTCTGAACTATGAGCTACCCATGTTCCCCATCCAAAGAAAATAGCTGTGTCCATATTACCTCTGGCTCATTTTCTTTTTATTCCACAAAAATACTATGATCGTACCTAACCTCTTTGTATGACTATCGATTAGCTCACATCCACGTTACTTCTGAGATATCATCCTTACATCCTCCTTAGTAGAGTTTGCTATGTCCTTCTTACCTCTGAGGAAACCTTCCTATTTGACTATCGATTATCACATCCATATTATCTCTGATATCAGTCGTCATCTAAACTTATCACCCGTACTTAAATCTAAGTACGCTAGCAGTGTTAAGTCCATAAAATTTTCCACGTCTATATCACCTCTGGCAGGGCTTGTCTCGAATTTATTACTTGCACTCAGATGCACAAGAATTAATGGGTCCATAAAACCTATCACGTCCATATCATCTTTGATAGTGTTTTTGCTTCGAACTTATTACTTGCACTCATGTGCGCAGAAGGTAATAAGGTCCACCAAATTTTTTTCCAGTGGGACGTCCTTAAGAAATTACGGTGTTGTACTATTTTCATATTACCTCTAGCACAATACCAAAAGTCCACAACATTCAATATGACAAATACATAGAAAAAATTCTGCAAAAGGAGAGACTTTATTGATTAATATTCAAGATCATGAGTACATATGATAGAAGTATATATTTAAGGGTTTTTATTAGTATTCATGGTCATGAGTACATATGATGGAATCCCATTTTTAAGGGTTTCCACGAAGTCTCACTGACGCGAACCTTTTTCATTAGAGGCTCCCCACTTTGCTATTTTTGCTACTGACACAAGTAAAGCCAGCAGCAGGCAACAACACATTCTGGATCATCCCTCTACAGTGCAAACCTCAATATATGAAAAAGAATCCATACTGATGGATAACAAGGGAGGAGCAGGATCAGGCGCTCTACAACCATGCGAAAAGATCGAAGACAAGAATGGAAATTAATATAAATTCTGTCATCGACACTGCAGGCCCCCTGCCGGTAGCAAGTTGCATAGAAGGTAGAGACGCAGCTTGCACGCTACATAAACAGGGATAGCTCCGCATATGATACAAGATGTTCACTATCGTCTCTTGGATCAGTTCTTAGTAAACCGCTGCATAAGGTTGCCATTCTCTTATAATGATGGGTTCTATGATATCCTTCCATGCTCTATCATGGACACCGCGAAGGGTGGTAAAACCTGTAAAAAGAGAACACATATCAGTCTCAACAAAGATTAAAAAAGTATACAACGGCCGCATGCCGTTTCCAGGTCGCAGCCACGCGCAGGAGGGGACATCTCGAGATAGGTAAGTTCGTACGCATGAGAAAGAGGAGGTCTCATCCATGCGGACAAGCTACAGATGGATTGATTCCTTATCATGCTGCCAAACTACAGATAGGCTCTGCGTGCATGTTGTAGATAAGATCCCATCCATGTGGCTAAGCCACATATAGGCTTTGCGTGCATATTACATATGATTGTTCATCAATGCGACAGAACTTTATGGAGGGCCTACGTGTGTTCTAGATAATTTCTCATCAATGTTGCGAGGCCGTGTACTTGTATCTCTGTATACCTGCCATCATGACACACCCCTTCCTCCAAAAAGAATGCCAGCATTAGGGGGCCACGGATCGATGCCACTCTTGATAAACCCCTCGGTGAGATATACAGTAGCCCTCGACATCTTCTTTCATAAAATATGAGGAAGTCGAGAGACAAAAGTTCTCTCTCCTCCCTAGCCCGCCTATTTATAGGATCCTAGGGCACATGATAAGATCGAGGCGATGAACCAAGAAGTTATGAAGATGAACTTGATGTCTCAATTTGCATGATCCATATTTATCTCCTCTAAAAACTATCGTTGACTAAGAGTCCCAATAAATCTCCTCGAAGATCTAACCAAATCTTGAAATTTGATGATCGGACAGCCTGGCGTAAGCGCCTATGCGACAACGTGCCTATGCGATATCACAACCATGCAACAAAAAGTGCTCGACTATGCTTCTTGTGCAAAGTATTCCAAAATGTCATTTTGGAATCTTTGAATGGGGTCTTGTAGAAGTATAGAAAATGCAGAATCATGCGTCCCATAAACATGTAACCTAATTTTGACTCAGAAGAAATTAAGACAAAGAGGAAGTCGTATAGCAGAATTCATACGACCTAAAATTAAGCCACGAAGTAAGGACTGCATGAGATCCCCTGACACGACATTCAATGCCTGTCAGAAGTTCTGACAAACCAATCATCACCCAAAGTGCTTCGAGAATCGTGAGAGAAGCGATGGCTTATAAAAAGATAAAAAGTCACATCAGTGCATTAATAACTTTGTCATACCTACCATGCCACGTGTTCCCTTATATGCGGCTATGGCCCTATGCAGCCTCGTCATCATGCGACTTAAGTGTCCATTCAATTAAGGCCAGACGAGAGTTTGCATGGGTCCACAATGCCATACGGTAAAGTATCCATAAGAAAAAGGCCAAAGGAGAGCACATATACGGCCAAGATGTTATGCGGCTTTCAGCTTGCAAGATCTGTCCGTTGCAACTGAAAAGATCTTCACACAGTTAGTGCTGATTACGTGTTCAGCTGACCGAGTCACACATATGAAGGAGTTAAAAATAACCTAGAGATCTTATCAAACAACATATCTCAATCAAATCCGCGTGGCAGCCTGCCCATAGTATGCGACTACAGTTGCAATCGGATTATTTTGAAAGAACTCCCTGCGGCCACAAAATAGAAGCATATGCGGCACCTTTAGCCCATCAGCATGATGGCTATAAATGGAGAAACTTGTACATTCTAAAGGGCTGAATTTTTTGCGACAGAGACCATACCCCTCCAGGCGAGCTATATACATGCACACCAGCTCAAGAAAGAGAAATGAGAAGAGAGCATGCTTATTCCCTCGTTGGATAGTCAACGGAGTAAAGGAGTCGCTGTAGTACTCGATCTCCGTCTTCACATTCACCAAATCAAAAAATATTCTACTTAGATTTTCTGTCTAGATTTTTTTTGTACTTTTTTGTTTGTTGTTAAATTTTTTCCCAAACTTACTTTAATGGCGAACAATTGTCAATATGCATAATAAATAAAATATGAAACAAAAGATAACGACATCCATCGTTGCTCCCAAGTTTCCTTAGAAGCGCAGTTTAATAAAATACATATATAAGAAAATAAAAGAAAAAAAATAAAATTTGCATATATGAATATAAATAAACAATAGGAGTAGTAAGGTATACTTGTCTAGCAATAGTTTGGTGTAGTAATGACACAAGACAAGTTCAACGGATTCAAAAAATATGAGAGTAGAACAAACGTCTCTGGATGCTAAAATAAATATCACCATCATTTCTGAAATAAGTGAGGTAATCAGAAAATACTACCATTTCATCCAATTTAGACACCAACGCTAAAACGGTTATTTCGGGTCAAAGCGGTATACAATTATGGTCCACTTTACACCAAAATGCATACCAGGGACAAAGGTCTTTAAATTGGACAAATTATAGGTCAAACAAATTCTAATCAATGATACGAACTCAACGGAATATCCAGTTTTGGATTACGGTGAGCCAATCATAAAATTGCCCGTAAAGTCATATCGTAGGGCCCGCAAAACGTGTTTCGGTCAACGTTCTCGGAATCAAGCAAAACTCGGGTCATTGGACCAGAATTATGCCACATATCCGATGGCATAAGTTCTGTCGTGTTCCGATACGAGAGACTTTTGACTGATACATGTTGATTCCGGTGTGCACATAAGTCCAAATCAACTTCGCGAAAGCCCACACATCCGGATATACCATACTTGTCTTTCAGCATAATTGGTACGTTACAAGGTGGCTTGGTTTGGCAGGACGCACCCTGTATCATAAAATTTTTGTTTTAAAAAATATAGTTTTTGGTCAACTTCTAACCGAAATAACTCGACAAATAAAGCAAACTAATTAAAATTAAAAGAATAGAATTATTTCAGGTTATATGGTCTAAAAGTCTATTCAAACACATTTTAAAATAGGTCATGGATTGAAGAAAGTTGGGCATAAACAGGGGTTATTGGGCAAATTTTCTAAACTATTTTGAACATGTTTTTTATCGACGTTGGGTCAACTTTTCTCTCAATCCAGGGCACCTAAAATAATTTTACTTGAAGGGGTTCCTAGAGGGTTTTATTTTGAGCGTGTACGAAGAAATCGTTCGTAAAATGAAGCAAAAGAAAGGGAGATATTTTACCTAGAAGTTGGGTTGGTGGGCTGCAGTGCGTAAGCGGTGCAGATCGGCCGACGATGGGCGACGATTCTGGCAAGGAGATGGTCGCCGGAGGCAGGGGTAGGGCCTTGGAGAAGAGAAATTAGGTTTAGAGTTAGCATAGGTTAGTATATATATAGAGGGAGAGAGTCGATGGTCGGGGTTAAAAATTGGGTCTTGGTGCTGTTTGCCATTAAATACGAAAGTTTGAAAGAACTTGATTCAATTGAATAAACTAAAGAAAGTACAATGAAAAGTACTAGAAGGCAATCTAAATACAAAGTTGTTTTCTAGGGTGTGATACTGGAGGGTTAGGAGTGTAGAAACTCTCTTTACTCCATGGATGATCCGATATAGAAGCTCTTCTCTCTTGCTTGAGTGTAGATTCATAGATAACCAGCCTTATTGTATAAGGGTAATACTCTGTTATCTATAGTTGTTCATTGGCCAAAAATATTTTGGGTCACATGGAAGTTGGAAGTTGCCACGTGTCTTCACCTAACAGAAATGAGTTACAATTGTGCACAAAAATTCGGGCTTCAGCTGTCACGTAGATATTTGTTAAGTTTTTTTTGTTGCTGAATATCTGGATGGTTCTCATATGTTGTAGGCATGACTTGATCAAATGGACATGTGGCCGCTACTTGGTTAGAGAGAATCACTCAATTGTAACATCAAGATTTGGTCGATATGGAATCTGGGACACGTGTGGCCAAAGATATATGGGACGCATGGAGTCTGGAACGCATGGGGCCAGAGACGCATGGACCGCATGAAGTCTAGAACGCATGGGCCAGAGCTGCATGGACCGCATGAAGTCTGGAACTCATGGGCCAAAGCCGCATTGGGCGCATAGAATCTGTGACGCATGGGCTAGATCCGCGTGGGATTTTTTTTTTGTTGTACACGTGACTCTGCACTATCCTTGGGACTTCTGTCTCTTAGTATTTTCTCGTCCTTCGAGGCAATCAAGATTTTTTTTTCTCAGGATTCTGTGTCAGGGTGCCATCTTTGTTGTCAGGACGTCATGTTAGGTCGACCTACAACCAGTTGTAAGGGTGCTTGTTTGGACCGCATGTGTGTCCCTTTTCTGGGTCGCATGGTGTCCATACGGTCCAACATCTGTTGAGTTTTATTTTGGGGCACATGGACGTCAGGCGCATGGATGCACATTTTCTATGCTTCTACAAGACCCCCTTCAAAGTTTTTAAAGTGACAAATTTGAAATACATTGAATAAGAAGCATGGACGGGATACGTTCGGGTTGCATGGACATTAAGCCGCATGGACGAACGCTGCCAGGCTATCAATTATTCATTAACTACCAGATTTTCCTTGACCCTTGAGTGGTTTTTCTTCAAATTCTGAGCCACCATTTCACACAGATTCCAGTACTGACGGTTGTATGAGAGAGCCGAACCGAACATAGCTATCATTGGATGAGGGTGGAATTCGAAGGGTCTATCTTCGTCTTTTAGTGGCCTACAAATAAGGGTTTGAGAGGAAGAGAGAGAACTTCTTGCTTCTGCTGAGTTTTGTTTTTTCGCATCATCTTCGCCTTTTCTTCCTTCGTGTTCGATCATTTTTTAATAGCGTATGCCATGGCCCCTAAGGTCTCGTCTTCTTCCTCTAGGGCCAAGAAGGCCTTCGTCAAGGGGAAACATCCTGCTTCTTCATCTAGAGCGGAGGAGGAGAACTCTAGATACGCGGGCATTTTGTACCCGGTTTATTATACAGATCCTCGCATATGACCATGCCGCATACTTTATGCGTGGGTCTCCCTTTGGCTTCGTACACAAATCTTGACTCCGCGGCATGGAAGTCCTACCATGAGTTGGCCGCATGGAGGTTCTGCCATGAGTTGGTCGTATGTCTCCTTTCGTGACTTGGCCGCATGAGAGTCATGTCATGACTTAGTTGCATATAACTTTCATGACTTGGCCGCATGCCATCTTTATGTCTTTAATTCTCACATTTTTATTTTGTAGTGGCTTTGTCCGTGGCTCCGTCAGGAGAAGTACTGATTGGGCGTGCTCAGGCTGCCTTGGGCATTAGGCTCGACTATATAGTGGCCAATGTCTAGGCTTAGATCAATAAGGATCAGCTTGAGGGAAGGCTAAAGATGATAACTTGCCAGTCCTAGTTCTATTAGCATAGCCAACTAAACTCTGGGAGGATCGACTACTCTCATTTGAAGCCAATCTTTTTGTTTGGGGATGCCCTCACAATCTCGGACCCTAAGGTAGTGAAGATTAAGGCGACCTAGGATTTTTTATCTGGCGGGACTAAGGTGCATATACAGACGATGGAGCACCATTTTCCCTTTTAAGCTTTTATTATGGTACCCCTTCAAAGGAAGATGCCGGGAAACCTAACCCCGGACCAGAACGGAACCTAGGTCGACCACATCCGTTTTACCTATGAACTGAAGGGAGCAACGATGAGCAATGAATCATTTTCTTATTCCATTCGCGGACTAGTACCTGGCATTTTCTCTAGCGAGATGAGACCGAATGTTCGATATTACGAAGCAGACACATTTTTGAACCAGCTTGTAACCAAGGGAACTTATCCTAAGGGAAAAGTGTATTTGCTCAACTGGATGCGTCACTGGCCCTCTTGGGTTGGCTTGATGCAGTGGGTATTGGAGAAGTACGAGTAGACCCTGAAGATGGCCGAACTCTACTATGCCATACGAGGTTCTTGTTATGGTTTGGATAAGAACCCTCCATTGTTTGTGGCTTTGGCTGATATGTATAACCGCCGTACCAGGACCTTCTTTGCTCCCGGCAGAGAGATGGGGCTCACTCTCCATGAGATGTATGATATCTCGTTGTTGCCATGGGGTGGTAAACCATATATGGAGTATACCCTGACTAATGAAGAGTTTGAGGAGTTGGAATAGCAACATCCAGGGTTTCTTGCTGTGTATCGAAAGGTGTTATGCCACCATAGCACTTGCCAGTAAGTTTCGAAGAAGAGAGAAAAGCTCGAAGGGGAATCTGTCCCACATTAAAGCTTGGACTAGTCACCTCTTAACCATTGATGCTTCGAGTCTTGTCACCATTAGGAGCCCTCACACTCGGAGAGGTGTTGATGACCAAGTACATAGCACCAAGAGTACTGCCGCCATTGGGAAAGGATTTGGTAGTTTTGGGACAGTTTCAGTTATTTTTACCAGGATACCCAACCATTGGCTGAAAAAGCCACATTGTTTGGATTCTTGATGATATGGTTGTAGACCTGTTTAGTCCCTGAAGGCTCTATGTCGATTGAGAGGGTTAGCTGCAACCTCATCCTCCCTGCTGTGAAGCTGGTTTTAGGACATAATCTCGCCTTACTCCCAGCGATGGTCTGCAAAATCCATATCGTGGGCTTCATGCTTTCACAAGCAAGGTGATGGCCCATGACCCCGAAGAGGATTTTAACCGGATTGAGATGCCTTATCACTATCTAATGGGTTCGCTGTTGATATATTACCCATCCTTTATGCGTCCTAGTGCTGAGGAGACTGCGGCGGAGGCTGACACTTTTATTTACCGATATGGTGGGATACCCAGGGCTCATACTGAGATTCTCGCTTGTCGACAAGCACTTGCCCATGTGGCTGACTATTCCTTCTTCATTTCAGTCTCAAAATTCACACAAGATGAGGAGAACCGGGTTCATTGTGATCGTGGTACAAATAATCAGGTTTTATCCCCGAAGCTCTTCCACTGATTGCTTTCTATCTGGCCTTCCCACTTGGTGTATCAAAATTGGAATCTCGTCTTCTTGGACCGAGTAGGTTTGTCCGACAATTTGGATACAGCCAGCACTTTTTGGGCAACCCAAGCTTATTTCTCGATTTTGAGGGTAGCGTTCTCGATGGAGCCCGAGCCTGGGACTATTTTTTTGCGACCAATACCCATGTCTAGTTTGCTCTGCCGGATAGCAAAGTTTCGAGTCGTATTAGCCATGCAGTGGCTGTTTTCCATGTGTCCGTGAATATACCTCCCCCTGACTTCGATCGGGATACCAGCTTTATTGTTGGTACTAAGCTAGGTACCCGGAAGAGGGAACCATGAAAAAGTCGGGGGAAAGACAAAGGAAAGGCCGTTGCTGCCGACTCTGACTTTGTTATAAGGGAATATAATGCTTCTGACAACCCTTTGCCTCCCAAAAACTATCCGACGAGGCACGGGGCTTCCCCAATACGAAGCCCTCCGCTTAAGAGGAGACGACAAGGATATAGGAAGCAGCCCCAAAGCAGGCTGGAGAAGAAGAAGAAGAAGAAGAAGGAGAGGAAGAAGAGGAGGAGGTAAGACCCTCCACGGTGGATTCTGAAGCATTCCTAACTTTAGCTGCTGAGGCGGTATTTATAGACCCTCTCAGTTTAATTCTTCCTACTCCCTTACACATATATCTCGGTACTGATATATTTGACAATTTGCAGACGCATGAGAAGAGGGACCGTCGGCGACGGTCGCCTGTCTCGATAGTCTCTTACCAGGAGCCTGGGGAGGAGACTTCCCCAGGGTATGACGTGGATGTCTCGGAGCCTGCACCTGAGACTTCGGGGTTTCAGAAGGTGAATGCAGGCGTGTCAGAACCTGTCTTTGAAATGTCAGGGGTCCAAGAGATGGGTACAGGCATAGTGGATCCCTTTAAGTGGTTTGAGCACGTCTATGTGTGTGGAGGCCGTTGGGAGAGCTATGAACACTGGCACGCCCCAGTCCTAAAAGTATACGGGACCAGGCCACGTGGCAATAGCCAGCTGTCACGTGTCCGAGGATATCCCAATTTAATGGATCCTAACGAAGAGTGCTACGTTGTCCTAAAATACTAACATGTCCAATATCAATATCAAACAGGTAATCTAATCTCATCCACAAAATAAACAGCAAGAATGTACTAATAATAAATGCTGGAAGATAACCGCAGTCTTAAAAATATCATATTACAACCAAGAATGTCTGGTGGGGACAAACCCACTACTATGACGAAATAAAGTACTGAAATGTAGATGACATGAATAATGACTAGGACATCGACTAACTAGATAATGATGCTCCCAATCCTAGGCAGAAAGCCTACCAACTGATCATAGAAACTCTGACGGTAGCACCTCTAGCTCCTCAGCTGTAGCGTACCTAGTCTCCTGTCCTGGGCCATACATTATGGGGTAAAATGCCTCGTCCAAATCTAAAAATGTACCAGGTCCTCAGAGGGACGTAATAAGATACATAGAAGTATGCCATATATAAATACTGAATAAAATAAATATAATAAAGGGTGTGCTAACCATCTTATTGAATGCAATGTGAAGACAACTTTGGTACATATGGGTAGGCATAGACATAACGTCCAACACTACGAAGAGCGTGGTATCTGTAACGTCCATCATTCCGAAGAATGAGGTATCTGCAATATATATACGTCCGTATCACTCCGAAGAGCGCGATATCTACAATAAACGAAGTCATTGGATCCGTGGCTCCTCCGGATACGACGGAGTCCAATATGTGTATCCTATACACCTACTAGTTGTCCTCCCCACCCAATGTAGATACACAAATTGAATACTCGACGTGCATACCACGTATCTATATGCCAAGTCTCTACAAATCAAATAATCCTAAGTTACGCACTAACCGTGATGCATGTCACTCGCACCGATAGCTAGTCGAGTACGCGAACCCGCATCCCAATATGAATTTGTCACTGTGAGGCATGTAAGAGTGTCGGGTCTCAGAAAATATCAGAGTATCCTCCCAATGGGGTGAGTCTGCTAGCAACTAGGTCAAGTACACTACTCATCGACGCATCCGTCGACTGCACCCGAGTAAATCTCGGACGCGCACAATCATATAAAATAAGCAACAAACATCATACAACATATGCATAATTTAAATTAGACAGTAAATATAGCAAGGTATCTTGCCTGGGTCCTCAAGCTGTGAATGCCAATAGCCTGCTCCTACAATATCTCCTGTCTGGTCCAGTAACCCTAAACATACAATATAATATAGCAATCCAGCATCAGACACTAAAGCAATATATATAGACACTACGTTGTTCTTAGGTACTGTCGCAAGTTCACGGCTGATCAAATACAGCATCACATATGCACGTAGCTAAGGTGTACACGTATTCTGTCATCTGTTATCGTGTGCCTTGAGACAATAATTTACTAAAGTTAAGGGGTTACGAATCTATTATGTCTTGTACAATACATGTCCTTATTTTCCATGCTAAATGTACTTGGTTAATGTCTAGATTTTTAGGTGAATTACAAGTCTTAATAACAGGTCTTACGATTAAGGCAACTATAATTTATTAATTACTCTTTTAATCTAATAAGCACACACACATGCATATAATGGTTTAAAGGTTTATACTTGTATTCATATAATAACACACTACACGATCGACGCAACGACACAATGCCTTGACGATACAGGAAGGAAAGGATAAAGGAAACATGTACTTAGTAGGCTGAATCGAGGGATGGGCCAGTAGTCATCGACTGCACGTACTCTGGCGTGGCAGAGCTCCAACATCATGCTATAACCCTCGGCGACAGCGGCAGCAACTACAGCAGTTGCAGCAGCGGCAGCAGCAACATCAGCTTTGCAGTGGCGGCAGCGACGGCTTTAGCGGGCTGGTCGGGGGTCAGGACGTGGGGAAGGTGATGCTGCGCTTGATAACGATGGTCGGCGGTACTGGAGGCGGTGGCCGGGGCCAGGGGCAGTCGGGTTTAATAGAGATGGGATTGGTGAGGACGGGATGGTGGCTAGGCGGTGGTGCAAGCGGCCTAGGAGGGTGGTCCGGCGACAGTGGCTTGAGGTGGTGGTGGTGGCTTGAGGTGGTGGTGGTCGGTGTCTGGTCGGGAAGGGCGGGGGTGCTCGGGTTAGATGTTCGACTAGGGTATGAGAAGGGGATGGTGATGGTGTGATCTAGGGTTTCAAATAGGAAGAAAATGTGTATTTATATAGGGGGAATTTATGGGCTGACCTCGGGACTTGGGCCGACCTGGCTCTTCGGGGTGGGGGCTGGTCCTCATGCAAGGGTGTTCATGGGCTTGGTTAGGTCTTGTTTTTGTTGAACTTGGCCTCCAATTTAATTTAATTAGAAACAATGCGCAAGGTATTCTTTTATGCATTGAAGATGCATAAAACTAAATTCGAGTGGAACACAAGAGTCATGGGTGTAGTAGGCTCAGAGTAGGTTAATACCCTAATTTGGGTTATAGGGAATTGGGTTGTGGTTGTGCCTCAAATTCAAATAGGAATGGACAATTAAGGGAAATTGAATTTATTGAAATAATACATAGACGTTTGCAACGAATATTGTGCAGCTAAATTGAAGCACAATATTAAGTATCTAAAAGTTACACAAGACAAATATTATGGGTAGCCTGGCATGTCTAGGAGATGTGTTTTTAATTAGTTTGGGAGTACCTACTAGTGTAGCGCTCCAAACATCGAAGCAACGATAGGGTGTAATAAGCCACATAATTGTTGTACCTTAATTCTAATTGTATCCAAATAAATCCTAGTTTTTCAAATTAAATTAATTAAAACGTAAATTGGTCGAGGGGGTTTACAATCTACCCTTCTTAGAGCATTTCGTCCTCGAAATTAAAACCTATGTATGGTAAGAACTACTGACTAAATTAAAATGCTACTACATACCTAGGCCTTCAAAGAGATGGGGATAGCGCTGTTGAATATCCTCCTCACATTCCCAGGTCGACTCGCCTGGTGCATGATGCCTCCATGCGACACGGACTAGAGGGATAGTCTGACCTCGCAACACCTTATCGCTCCTCTCTAGAATCTCAACAGGCTCCTCTTGGTATGATAAGCTCGGGCCGACTGTGATTTCTGAATGGTCAAGCACATGACTCGGGTCTGGAATGTACCTCCTCAGCTGAGATACATGGAAGATGTCATGCACTCCCTCCAAGGTCTGTGGCAAGGCTAATCTGTAAGCAACCTCTCCGATGCGTTCTAACACATCGAACGATCCGATGTACCTCTGACTCAGCTTTCCTCTGCCTCCAAATCTGATAGTCCCTCGAGTAGGTGAGATCTTTAGAAATACGTGATCTCCCACCTGGAACTCTAGGGGTCATCGATGCGCATTCATCCAATGCTTCTGTCTGTCCTGTGCTGCTCGCAGGTGTCCTTGAATCTTCTTTACCTTTTCCACTGTACGAACAACCAACTCTGGGCGAAGAATCTTTATCTCGCCTATATCGCTCCAACATACCGGGGAACAACACTTCCTTCCATACAATGCTTCATAGCGAGCCATCTGGATGCTCGCCTGATAGCTGTTGTTGTAGGAAAACTCGACCAAGTGCAAATGGTCCTCCCAAAATCAAGCATGCACGCTCTTAACATGTCTTCCAATGTCTGAATGGTGCGCTCCGACTGGCCATCTGTCTGTGGGTGATACGATGTGCTAAAATTTAGGCGGGTACCGAGGCTCTCTTACATACTCTGCCAAAAGTAGGATGTAAATTTCGTATCCCTGTCAGACACTATACTAACTGGTACTCCATGCAGTCGCACAATCTCCCTTATGTATATATACTAAGACCTCTGTCGATTGCCCAACTCTGAAGTGTAAAAAGTGTGCGAACTTGGTGAGTCTATCCACGATTATCCATACTGCATTACGACCATTAGGAATCCTCGGAAAGCCTGTAAAAAGTCGATAGTGATATGCTCCCATTTCTATTCAGGTATCGAAAGTGGTTGGAGTAATCCTGCATATCTCTGATTCTCAGCCTTGACTTGCTGACACACTAGGCACTTCGCCATAAAGCGTGCTATCTCTATCTTCATTCCATGCCACCAATAGTACTGTCTTAGGTCTCTGTACATCTTTGTGCCTCCTGGATGAATAGAGTAGGTTGAACTGTGTGCCTCTGTCATCAGCTCCTGACGAAGTTCTTCGTTTGGAACATAGAGACGATCTCCACATCTCAAAGTCTCGTCTTCATGTATACGCAGTTCTGTCTGTATTCCAGCCTTTGTCCTCTGTCGAAGCCTCTAAAATCTGGCATCTGTTGGCAAAGCAGCCTTGATCCTCTCAACTAATGTCAATTTTAACTGAAAACTCGACAACTGTCCGTCTACTCCGGGCATAATGACTCTATACCCATCTGTTCTAGATCTCTCAGCAGATGTTATTGGGTAGTCAAGAAGAATGCCATAGGTCTTCTGCTCAATGCGTCAGCTACTACGTTGGCCTTTCCCGCATGATACTGTAGCTCAATCTCGAAGTCTGTCATCACCTCGAGCCAACGTCTTTTCCTCTGGTTCAGATCCTTCTGAGTGTAGATGTACTTTAGGCTTTTATGATCAGTGAATATTTCCACTCTTTCTCCATATAGGTAGTGCCTCCAAAGCTTCAAGGCAAAGATCACTGCGGCAAGCTTCAAGTAGTGGGTGGGATAGTTCTTCTCATGGGTCCTTAACTGTTTAGAGGCATAGGCCACAACCTTTCTATGCTGCATCAAGATACATCATAATCCTTTCCAGGATGCATCGCTATAGATCATGAATCCTCCGGGTCGAGAAGGTATTGTCAAGATAGGTGCTGTAGTCAAACGCTTCTTAAGCTCATCGAATGCCTTCTGACACTCCTCTGTCCAGGTGAACTCCTGTTCCTTACGGGTCAAGCAGATCATCGATTCTGCGATCTTCGTAAAGTTTTCCATAAACCTCCGATAATATCCGGCAAGTCCTAGGAAACTCCTCACTTCTGAGACATTGGTAGGGGTTGGCCATGTCTCTACTGATGAAATCTTTGCTGGATCTATTGAAATACCATCTCCTGAGATGACATGTCCAAGAAAAGCGACACGATCTAGGAGAAACTCACACTTGCTCAGCTTGGCATAAAGCCTCTCTCTCCTCAGGGTCTCTAACACTAGTCTCAAATGCTCTTCATGCTCCTCGTGGCTATTTGAATACACCAAGATATTGTCGATGAAGACTACCACAAACTGGGCTAAGTATTGGTGGAATACTCTGTTCATCAAGTTCATAAATACAGCAGGCGCATTTGTCAGTCCAAAAGGCATCACTAAGAACTCATAGTGCCCATAACGAGTCCAGAATGCTGTCTTTTGAATATCTTCTCTTTGCACCTTTTCTTGATGATAACCCGATCTCAAGTCGATGTACTAGGACGGATAAATCCCTTGCTCTACAACTCCTCTAATTGTAGCTTCAGCTCATCTAGTTCCTTCTTCGCCAATCGGTATACATTAGAAGATACTGGTGCTGCTCTGGGTACTAGCTCAATAGTGAACTCTACGTCTCTATTTGGCGGTAAGCTTGGCAACTCTTTAGGAAAAACATCCTCGAATTTTGCAACTATTGGTGGGGGTACCATCTCCATAGCCATGTAAGTTCCAGCTATCTGTCCTACTCCTCGCTCGACGGTCCCTCATATGTACTCGAACTCCGGTTGATCTTGTAGTCTAAATGTGACGCTACCCTTTTGGCAGTCCAGTACGACATTATACTGGCTTAACCAGTCCATGCCTAACACAACATCAAAGTATGGCATGGATAATACCAAGAATCGTGCTCTCATCTCTCTACCACATACGACTACCGAACACGTTCTAATAGTGCTGGCGACCGGCACGATACCTCCTCCGGTAAGAATTTTCTAACTCTTAGGTAAGGGGAAAGTAGCTACTCTATGCATTGCTACAAATCTACTAGATATGAATGATAATATAGCTCCAGAATCAAATAATGCAGTTACAGGTAATGATACAACTAAAATGGTACCTATGATAGCTTTCCTTCTGTTTCCTCCTCATTAGCGGCTAGTGCAAAGGCCTGTCCGTGCCTCTGTCCTCCGGTCTGCTGTCGGGCTCGATCAAACTGTGCCTGCTATGGGGCCAAGGGTGGTCCCCTCTGAAATCCTCTGGGTGCTGGTGGACGCTGACCTCCTGGTGGGGGCAGTATCCTCGGAACTGGTGCTGTTGGCCTTTGTCCAGTCTGCATTATTGTATCTCTGCACTGTAGGCAGTCTCGGGCTAGGTGCTGACTAGCTCCACATATCATGCATAATCCTAGATTCTTCCGACAATCTCTAATGACGTGTCCCTTCTTGCCACAATGGTGACAAGTTAGGAGCTCCTGCTGTAGGTACAACGCTGCCCTCTGCTGGGTCTGTGCTCCGGAACGACGGATCGGTACTCCTGCTCCGGGCTGGGCTCTGGCTGGTGTAGTCATGCTGGAATATCTTGCTCCTCTGCCGATGGCCTCCTGGATCCTTGCCTCAGAATGAACCTCCTCATAAGAGTATGGTGGTATACCTTTGTAGCTCGAAAGTAAGGCCGTGATGGAATCTCTGGGCCTTCTCTAGATCGTTGGGTATCAGGACAACACTAAATCTGCTAAGATGGCTAAAATCTGTATCGTATGCGTCAACAGTCATATTTCCTTGCTCTAGATGTTGGAACTGGGAGTACAGGGCATTTCTGACTATAGTCAGGAAATACTTTGTATTGAAGTATTCTAAGAACTGTTCCCAAGTCTGGTTCTTGCCTATACTGCGCTCAATAGAATCTTACCAGTGATGGGCGTTGCCTTTCAGTTGGCCCCTCACTGCAGTCATCCAAAGGTCTAGATGCAGTTATGAAGCCTCTAGTAACATCTCCGTATTGGCGATCCAATCGGAGATCTCCTATGTAGTCTCGTTGCCTGAGAAAGTATCTGGTCCCATCTGTTAGAACCATCTAACAGTACCACCTATCTGGGCTGGTGGAGGTATTGTTACTGGTGTTGTGACAGGTGTCCTCTCTAGTACTTTCATCAAACTCTGTCTCAACGTCTTTGTCTGATGCCACTGTGCTTGCATCATAGTCTGAAAGAACTGAAGCATCTGTGACTGTCCATCTAACTGTGGCATCTGAGGTGGATAAGGTGGAGATGGTGGTAGTGGAACCTCTGGCTGTGCGGTAGGTGTCTCCTCAGATGTCGGCCTCTCGGTCTGCGGCATCGGCGTAGCTCCTGAAGTCTGGCCCTCGAAATGCTGTGTAGGGATCGTCTGGGAAGTCTGTCCCTCGTGCTGTGGTATAGGATCGCCCTGAGAAGTCTTGTGCCAATGTATCCGAGGGTCCTGTAGTAGTGGTTGCCCTCTAGGTAGTCCCTGGGGTAACTCCTCTCTTTGGGTGGTGTCGGTTGGTGCCACGGCACTGGGTGCCTCTCGTCCACTGCGCAAGTTCATCTTGCTGTAAGAGATGAGACTTCATTAAAAGAGTATGGAATCAAAAAAATAGGATGCAGATATTTAGAAGCAGTATGAAGGAAGTTCAAAGTCAAAATTAAGTGGTTGAGACCTAGTAATTTCTATCCTATTGCAGGCTCGCTGGACATGTTACTATACCACAAGCGATAAATCGACCTGCATAGGCCACCACTAAAATTATGTTACACCCCAGTCCCAAAAGTATACGGGACCAAGCCACGTGGCAATAGCCAGCTGTCACGTCTCCGAGGATATTCCAATTTAATGGATCCTAACGAAGAGTTCTACGCTGTCCTAAAATACTAAAATGTCCAATATCAATATCAAACAGGTAATCTAATCTCATCCACAAAATAAACAACAAGAATGTACTAATAATAAATGCTAGAAGATAAACGCCAGTCTCAAAAATATCATAGTACAACCAAGAATGTTTGGTGGGGACAAACCCACTACTATGACAAAATAAAGTACTGAAATAATAGATAAAATGAATAATGACTAGGGCATCGGCTGACTAGATAATGATGCTCCCAATCCTAAGCAGAAGGCCTACCAACTGATCATGGAAACTCTAACGGTAGCACCTCTAGCTCCTCAGCTATAACGTACCTAGTCTCCTGACCTAGGCCGTACACTATGGGGTAAAATACCTCATCCAAACCTGGAAAGGTACCAGGTCCTCAGAGGGACATAACATGATACATAGAATCATGCCATATATAAATACTGAATAAATAAATATAATAAAGGGTATACTAACAATCTAAGTGAATGCAATATGAAGATAACTTTGGTACATATGGGTAGGCGTAGGCATAACATCCAACACTCCGAAAGAGTGTGGTATCTGTAACATCCATCATTTCGAAGAATGAGGTAACTGCAATATATATACGTTCGTATCACTCCGAAGAACACGGTATCTGCAATAAAAAAAGTCATTGGATCCGTGGCTCCTCCGGATATGACAGAGTCCAATGTGTGTATCCCATACGCCTACTAGTTGTCCTCCCCACCCAATGTAGATATACAAATTGAATACTCGACTGTGATGCATGTCACTCGCATACCACGTATCAATATGCCAAGTCTCTACAAATCAAATAATCCTAAGTTAAGCACTAACTGTGATGCATGTCACTCGCACCGATAGCTAGTCGAGTACACGAACCCGCATCCCAATAGGAATTTGTAACTATGAAGCGTGTAAGTGTGTCAGGTCTCGAAAAATACCAGAGTATCCTCCCAATGGGGTGAGTCTGCTAGCAACTAGGTCAAGTACACTACTCATCAATGCATCCGTCGACTGCACCTGAGTAAATCTCGGACGTGCACAATCATATAAAATAAGCAACAAACATCATACAACATATGCATAATTTAAATTAGACAGTAAATATAGCAAGGTATCTTGCCTGGGTCCTCAAGCTATGAATGCTAATAGCCTGCTTCTGCAGTATCTCCTGTCTGGTCCAGTGACCCTAAACATACAATATGATATAGCAATCCAGCATCAGACACTAAAGCAATACATATAGACACTACGTTGTTCTTAGGTACTATCGTAAGTTTACGACTGATCGAATACAGCGTCACGTGTGCATGTAGCTAAGGTCTACACAGGTTCTGTCCTTGGTTACCGTGTGCCTTGAGACAATAATTTACAAAAGTTAAGGGGTTACGAAGCTATTATGTCTTGTACAATACTTGTCCTTATTTTCCATGCTAAATGTACTTGGTTAATGTCTAGATTTTTAGGTGAATTACAAGTCTTAATAACAGGTCTTACGATTAAGGTGATTATTATTTATTAATTACTATTTTAATCTAATAAGCATACACACATGCATATAATGGTTTAAAGGTTTATACTTGTGTCCATATAATGACACACTATACGATTGACGCAAAGACACAATGCCTCGACGATATAAGAAGGAAAGGACAAAGAAAACGTGTACCTAGTAGGCTGAATCGAGGGAGGGGCCTGTGCTCATCGACTGTACGTACTCCAACGTGGTGGAGCTTCGGCGTCGTGCGGTAACCCTCAGCAGCAGTTGTAGCGACAGCAACTGCAGCAGTTGCAGTAGTGGCAACAACACCTTTGCAGCGGTGGCAGCGGCGGCTTTGGCGGGCTGGTCAAAGGTAATGCTGCGCCTGATAATGGTGGTCAGCGGTACTGGAGGCGGTGGCCGGGGCCGAGGGCAGTCGGGTTTAATGGAGATGGGGTTGGTAAGGACGGGATGGTGGCTAGGCGGCAGTGCAAGCGGCATGGGAGGGTGGTCCGGCGACAGTGGCTTGAGGTGGTGGTGGTGGCTTGAGGTGGTAGTGGTCGATGTCCGGTTGGGAAGGGCGGGGGTACTCGGGTTAGATGTTCGGCTAGGTTATGAGAAGGGGACGGTGATGGTGTGATCTAGGGTTTCAAATAGGAAGAAAATGTGTATTTATATAGGGGGAATTTGTGGGTTGACCTCGGGACTTGGGCCGAGCTGGCTCCTCGGGGTGGGGCTAGTCCTCATGCAACGGTGTACATAGGCTTGGTTAGGTCTTGGTTTTGGTTGAACTTGGCCTCCAATTTAATTTAATTAGAAACAATACACAAGATGTTCTTTAATGCATTGAAGACGCATAAAACTAAATTCGAGTGGAACACAAGAGTCATGGGTGTAGTAGGCTCAGAGTAAGTTAATACCCTAATTTGGGTTATAGGGAATTGGGTTGTGGTTGTGCCTCAAATTCAAATAGGAATGGACAATTAAGGGAAATTGGATTTATTGAAATAATACATAGACATTTGCAACGAATATTGAGTAGCTAAATTTAAGCACAATATTGAGTATCTAAAAGTTACACAAGGGTCAGATGGGTAGCCTGGCATGTCTAAAAGATGTGTTTTTAATTAGTTTAAGAGTACCTACTAGTGTAGTGATCCAAACATCGAAGCAACGGTAGGGTGTAATAAGCCACATAATTGTTGCACCTTAATTATAATTGTATCCAAATAAATCCTAGTTTCTCAAATTAAATTAATTAAATCCTAAATTGGTCGAGTGGGTGTACAAACAAACTGGGTGAGCCGCAACCCCCTTCGTCTCCTTCCGGTACGTTCGTCTGCCTGTTTACCTATGAAGGGGTATTCTGGCTTCAAATTTGCATTCTTTGAGCAAAGATGATCATTGGTTGTTTTGGATCTGCAGGGTCAGCCCCTCCCTTGGTAAGGGTGAATGTAGTGGCTGAGGAGGACGTGGAAGAAGAAGTCGACGAACTTGTCACGAGGACACATAGTCGTCTTTCTAGCACATCCAGGGGAAACGACCCATCTATGGACCCTACTGCTGACCCCACTCGGGTGATAGCCCCTTCTCTTGCAGTTGTTGTGTGTTCTTCAATCGCGGTGACCGTTCACCCAACTGTTGATGCTAGGGATTCTGCAGTTGTGGCCTCTTTGGCTAGCAGGTTGACAAACGGTTCTGGTGAAGCATCTTTCGATGTTTCTAGTGTAGTGGCGGCTGGATCGTCGTCTGGGACTAGTGCATCACAGTTTGGGGATGGTGTGCATACAGGTATTGTAGCAGCAGAGTGCTCTGGTACTTCTTCCCTCGGTCGCCCCTTCAGTCCACTCTCACTTGCTCAGCTGCCAGGTGTCCGGGCATTTGAGAAGGCTATGAAGGACTGGAACGTGAGTCATACAACTGGTCGCTCCTCTGCTACAGCTTCACCTTTAAGGTTATTGAGCGCTGTCAATATGAAGCTGCGCCCGTGTCTTCTTCCTCCTATAATCCACCTTGGACTCCGGCAACAGCGGAGCAGATTAATGAACATGTCCAGATCTCCATTCTAAGTTTTTACATATTTTTGAGGCAAGGCATCCAGGGTGTATTGGAGTAGAATAGATCCTTTGACTGGACAAGACACTTTGTCGAAGGCTAGGACAACTCCTTAAAGGGCATTCTCGGTTTGGAAGAGAAGAAGGCCCATCTGGGTCTAAAGTTTGTGGAGGTGGAGCGATACCTGATTGAGATATGGCAGCATTAGCATGCCGATTTGGGTGTACTAATAGCCTGTGAATACGAGAAATTCCCGGTTGGGCTGGGTGCAGAGAAGGACCTTATTACTTCGTCTAGGGAAGGCTTGCTGCATGACCTCCATAAGCTGCGACAAGAGCGTGATCGGCTGCGTTGTCTTTGTAAACCCCCTCACCCAAAAATAGGTATTTGGTGTGTATTTTGTACTTTTTGTATTTATTTTAGATTATTTATCTACCAAATAAAATCCAATAATTTTATTAGGACACTTCACCATGGTTTGGACATTAATAATATAGGATGGCCCCAAAATCTGTATCGTCCTTCATAGGAAGTAGCCTACACATGAGACACTACTCGTAGGATCTTTTTGTGGCACAAGAATTTGACCCCATGGCATTATTATAACATTAGTATAACGACCATAGACTATGTGTTAAATATTTAGATAATCTATATAGAATTTATTTGTGGTCATTTTTAATTTCCAACTTCCTATAATTAGCATCCCATAATTTTTCATGCCAAATTAGGTAAATTTCCTTTTTATAGATGTGCATATTATTTATAATTTATAATTTTATGGATAACCATTTAATTAATTATTTAGCTATTTAGATAATACAATTACTTGATTTATATTACTAGATAAATATCTAATTACTAATTACAAAATATTTCATAAAATATTCTGAGTATAGAATTTTATTAAAGCCTTACAAAATAATTTTCTAGAATTTAATTTGGGTGAAAATATTATTTTTTTAGTTTTAGCCTCATCTATATAAATAAATTAATATATGATTATTAAAAATAATAATAATGTTAGTAATAATAATAATAATAATAATAATAATAATAATAATAATTTTAATATTAATATTAATAACAAAAGAAAAGAAAAAGAAAATAAAAATAAAAATAAAAATAAAAATCTACTAAATAAAACCCTAACTAAATAAACTTAACTAAACTTATATATATATATATATATATATAATAAACCTAATAACTAATAACTACTTTAACCTACCTACCCAACCCACTTAGCAAAACTTATTCCTATCCCCAGGGAACCAGACCCGCGGCTGCTTCCCACCCCCTCTCCTTTATGTGTGTGTGTGTATATATATATATATATATATATATATATATATATATATATATATATATATATATATACAACTAAACAAAAATCCTAACCCTAAATCCCCAAACCCTAACCCTAGCCCTAGCTCGACCCCGGCGACCGACCACCGGCGGACGTTGACCCCCCGCCAACCAGCGCAGCGCCTCCACAGCCGCCACAGCCGCCGCCCGCGCCGTCTGCGTCCGCATGTGCGCGTGTAGTGCACAGCCCGAGTATCCATCTTCAAGGTGATGTAACTCTCTCATCTCTCGTCCTTTTTACGTACGGTTTGTTCGTGTACGTTAACAACATGACCCTCTTGAATTTTTGTTCAAGCGACACGAGTTTTTGTGCCCGGATTGGATGAAAAATCAACCGAAAAATGACCAGAAAACAGACCAAAATAGTTCAGCATTTTAATACCAAAACCCCATGTTCACACCCAATTTGTCGCCAACCTGTTCATTATTTTTGAAAACTAATTAAAGAGTTTTTCTTCTCCATATAACCGAGATTTTTTCTTTTCTTTTAATTTTTCTTAATTTGTTCTATGTGTACCCTCCAAATTGACGAAAAACTTGATTTTTAAAATATTAAAAATTATAATACGGAGCGCGCTCCGCCAAACGGGACTGCCCCATCGTATACCAATTGTACCGAAAGGTGCGTATTGTATGTCCAGACTTGTGAGCTTTTGCTGAAACTAATTCGGATGTGTGTGCGCGTCGAAATCAACTTGTATCCGTGAAAAGTTCCCATATCGCGACTTTTGTAAAATATCGCACCATTTAGTGTACGCTCGTCAGAATGCGACAAAACTTGCGACATTGGACTCGTGGTATCGCGCTGGTCCTATGACCCAAGTTTTATACGATTCTGAGACAGTTGACCAAGCCACCTGTTTGCGGGCCCTACGGTTGACTTTTTAGGCAAATTTGTGTTCAGCTCACCAAAATCCAAAATTGGACGTACAGTTGAGTTTGTACTGACATTTAGAGTTTTTTTGACCTATAATTGTATCCCATTTAGAGATCTTTACCCCTGACACGCTTTTCGGTGCAAGGTGGCCAACATCTTGAGCCCAATTTGACTCGAAATTACTATTTTGCTCCTGTATCCAAATTAGATGAAAGGGTAGTATTTTCTTGCTATCTCGCTTATTCTGAGAATGTTGATGATATTTATTTCAGCATCCGGAGATGTTCATTCTAAGGTTGTAGCTTCTGATCCTGTGTGCTTGACTCCTGGACGTTACACTTTGCACCTTTCTTACCAGGCAAGATACCTTGCCAAATTATTTACAGTATTTTGCATGCTTATTATATTTCTATATATTTATTACATTTTTGTATATTCATTGCATGTGTAGTTTCTTTCAGTCATTGCTATATATTAGATATGTTGACACACGCATAACACTTAGTATCATGAGAGGACAATCAGTAGGCGTATGGGCTTTAACCACTCTGGTGAACCATAGTAACTAGCACACACTATGGTAGTCGTGTCCGATGGTCGCTACCCCCGCGGTATATCAGCTGATGATGTCCCCTGACGTGTGTGTGAGTTGTGAGATTTAGATCGAGTAGCATACCCTTGTCCATACGTCAAAAAGTTGTCCTCATTTGCATTCATATAGATTGTCTTGTACAGCGTAATTATATATTTTCAAACATTATGCATGTTTACTGTATTCAAATTGGCTTGCTTCTATGTATCTTGTTACGTCCCTCTGAGGACCTGGTTCTTTTCCAGGTGTAGATGTTCATGACTATTCGCAGGAGCACGGATCAGGACTTACTACTTATCTCTTCCGAGGAGGTCTTACCTTCTGAGCATCCTTGATTATCTCTAGTGATGGATCGCTTCGCTGATACCTTATATCATCATCTTATTTATATTGAAGATTTACCCTTCTCCCTTATTTTAGTATTGATATAGTCATTGGGAGTGGATTTGTCTCCACCCGACTATTATTTTGGATTATTCAGACTCATTATTCTAGTTTAGTTATTTCTTTTCTATGACTTGTTATGTGGATGAGATTAGTACATCTGTGACTTATGACACTATATATATACCACATGTGAGATTATATTCATATTACTACGTACGTGTGTATTATGGTATCCATATATTGGAGTTGTCATATACATACGGCTGGCATGCTTACGTGTTCCTAGTGGACTGGGGCATGACAGTCTTAGGGAGGATTGCCTCGCCAGGCAAGGGAACTTAACTGAGGAGATCAAGAAGCTCCAGGCCAAGCTTGACATGATAGAGAATAATCTCCGGGAGGCCCAACAGGAAGATGAGGCTATCCAGACCCAGGCGAGACGGGCTACAAAAAATACATCCACCGTTAAGGTCATGGTGCAGAAACTGGATGACCGGTATGAGGCCTATGTACACTTCGAGGATCCCGAGGTCCTGGTGAAAGAAGTTGAGAGCCGGGTCACTGGGCACCGAGAAGGTTAGATTGTCCGTCTCCATGGACGGATAGTAGAGTTGTGCTCCCACGATGAGTAGTAGTAGTTTGTGTTTCCTTTTCTGAGACTATTTTTTTTCTAGTTTTGAAGTTAGGTTCTTTTTGCGGTCAGAACGTGGTCCCCAAATATACTTTGTTCCTTTTATTCTATAAAATAAAAGTTTTCTTTTTTGTTGCGATTGTCTGGCTGACTTGATTTATACCCTGAAAGAGAAATGACCATTTCTTGTGCTTCACGTGCTGATGTGCGCCTGACATATTCACACCGCTGTGTCAATCCGGGTCTCTGAGAGGATCATGCCAATTCTCGACAATCGCATCTTAGGTTGCGTAGGGGTGAATCGTCGCGTCTCACAGAGGAGATCGTTATAATTCACCAGATAAGCCGCCGATTCTTTGCCTATAAATAGCTAACGATCTGTAGGCTGCTTGCATCAATTTGTATTTTTGGCGTGATGGCTTCTGGAAATGCACCGAAGAAAACCAATACATCTCTTTCCACAGCCCTGGTTTTCTTTCATTCATATTCCGGCGAGCCTGAGCCGCTACTTGCCGTAGAAATGTCTGTCACAAGAGTATAAGAGACATATATCTTTCGAGAACTCCTTGATCTCCTTGCCAATTCGGAGAAGCCGGCTTTTGTAGACGCTTCTCGTCAATTAGTTTGCATCCTCAGACACTTGATTCTTTCATTTTCTGGCAATGTACATCAATAATGTGGAGGACTCTGATTCCTCTTCTTGATATTTGTATTCTCCCCTTCTTTTTGTTTTAATGAAAGGAGAAATTACTTTCATTATTGTTGTGACATTTGGGGTACTAGTACTAGAGGTGAGATGGTCGTAGAACAACATTTGTAGTTAGTATGGACATCCCACTGGAAGATTTTAGTGGACCTATTACCCTTTTGCCCACTTGGGGTACAAGTAATAGATTCAAAATAAACTCTATCAGAGGTAATATGGACGTGATATATTTTTTGGATAGTAAGGACATCCCGCTGGGGAATTTTGGTATACCTATTACCCATTTGCGCACTTGGGGTGCAAGTAATAGATTCGGAACAAACCCTATCAGAGATAATATGGTCGTGGCAGGTTTTGTGGATAGTAAGGACATCCCCCTGGAAGAGTTTGGTGGACCTATTACCTTTTTGCACACTTGGGGTGCAAGTAATAGATTCGAAAAAACCCTATAAGAGGTAATATGGACGTGATAGATTTTAGAGACTTAGCACCGTGGGCATACTCTGGATTTGGTACGGGTGATAAATTGGAAGACAATCGATATTATAGGTAATATAGACGTGATGATCAATGATCAAGGCCAAAAAGTTTGCTCAGAGGTAATATGGATATAGCACACTCCGCCGGAGTAGTGTATTAGAGCGACGGTCTAGAGGTAATGTGGACATAAACCAGCTCCCAGGAAGATACAATATAGTTTGGTAATAGAGGAGTACCAGTCTAATTTAGACGTAGTACTTTTTAAGGAACTTGCCGTTGATAGGCATCAGGAGCAAGTTGCCGTTGGGTTTTGCTAGTCGGTAGGCGCCATTAAAAAAATATGATTTTCACAATGAACGGGCCCTCCCATTTAGGTTGAAATTTACCAGTCGTCTTGTGAGTCATAACAACCGATCTTCTTACTGTTAAGACGAGGTCACATACTTGTAAATTTCTCTATTTTAACCGTTTGTTGGAGGCTCCAGAGAGACGCGCTTGATACAACTCTATGCGTTGTTGAGCTAAGAGCCATTTCTCGTCGAGTGCTTTCAACTCCTGTAACCGTCGCTGTTAGTTATCGTCCATGTTTAGTTAGTTGGAGAGAGCTACTCGTAGTGAAGGTATTTGGATCTTGAGTGGGAGTACCTCCTCACTTTCGTACACCAAAGAGAATAGCGTATTTCTAGTAGTTGTCCAGACTGTTATACGGTAGGCCCAAAGACATTCACCCAGCTTCTCGTTCCAGTCGTGTTGGTTAGAAGACACAATTTTCTTGAGGAGCTTAATGATGGTTTTGTTGAACGCTTCCGCCAGACCGTTTGCTGCATGATTGTATGTCATGGAGGCTACATTTTAGATTTGGTTCTTGTCACATAACCGATAGAAGACCTGAATTGCAAAATATGGACCATTGTCGTGGTCGATCCTACGCGGCAAGCCATAGCGATATATGAAGTAATGATTAACAAAGTCAATCATGTTTGATGTTTTGACTTTAGCGAGTAGAACAGCTTCCATCCATTTAGAGAAGTAGTCAGTGATCGCTAAGATGAACCGATGTCCTTTTGACGAAGGCAGACTGATTGGCCCGATGATTTCCTTTCCCCATGCCTCGAATGGCCAAGATTACACCGTTGGGTATAGGAACTCAGATGGCTGGTGGATAAATTCTACGTGGATTTGGCATGCTTGACACTTTCTTGCATAATTAATAATATCTGCTACCATCGGCGGCCAATAGTAGCCTATTCTCCGAAGACGGTCCTGTAGCTTTGGACCGGGTTGATGCGCCCTACAAATGCCATTATGAGCTTCACGGAGGGTTTATTTTTCCTCTGCATTCAACAAGCATCAGAGCAGAAGGCCATCATAGGATCGACGGTATAACACGTTGGTCTCTGTGTCGTAATAGAAACGGAGAGAGCATCTTTTGATTGAAGTATCTTCCTTTGGATTTTCAGGAAAAATTCCATAGACTGCGTAGTCGATGAATGGAAGCCTCCAATCTTGAGTATCGGTATTGAACTCCGCTGCATAGCTGAGGCATAAGCATAGGTTACTTTTGGGATAGACCAGCTCTTGACCGATTATCGTAATTAGCTGATGATTTTTGTCTGGGACTGCTAAGGAAGTAACGAGGCCGGTTAAAGCATCTTCCTTAATATTTTGTAACCGAGGGACATGCTGAATAAAGAACATCTCGAAGGTTGCGATAATGCTAAGTGTAACTTGGTGGTAGGGGATCAAGTCTTTGTTTTGGACTTCATATACTCCCCGGACTAGATTGACGATTAGCTGAGAATCATAATAGGCTTCCAAGTACTCTACTATAACTTGCTTGGCGAGCTGGAGTCCGATGGTTAGGGCATTGTACTCCACCACATTATTGGAGCATCGCTCCGTGAGAGAGTATGCGCGATTGATGACGAGATCGTATGGGGAGATCAACCCTATCCTGACCCCAGTGATGATGTTAACTTTGGCACCCGCTCTTGAATCACCATCAAAAAACTTTTGCCAAACAACTTCGTGTGAAGTAACGTTGGCATCTGCCACTTCGTCTGGAATCTTTTCATAGAGCTTTGAGGTCTATGAACCTAGGTGGGCTGCTAGAAAGTCGGCCAATGCTTGACCCTTGACGGCCTTTTGTGGAACGAATACAATATCATATGGAGATAATAGTATTGCCTATGTAGCCAAGCGGGAACTCAGTGCCCCAGGTTTGGTCATGAGGACCCTGAGGGGGTTGACTCGTAAGATTACATGAATTGTGTGTCCAGTCACGTAGTATCGAGTTTTCTGGATGGCGAATACCAGCGCAAGACATTCATTCTCGAAGGCAGTATACCTATGATCTAGACTGACCATCATCCGATTGAGGTAGTATATGGCCTACTCGTGGCCTGAATCACTATTCTGGACTAACAGGGCACTGAGAGAGTAATCCATTATACGTACATAGAGTAGAAATTGCTTTCCCATAACCGGTGCCATCAGCACAGGAGGGTGTGATAGGTATTCTTTGATGTTGTCGAATGCTCGTTGGCACTCTTCATTCTGAGACCCCTTTCTTTATGAGATGTGTGAATAGCCAAAAATGTCCAAAGAGGTTTGATATGAACCTCCTGATGTATGCCAATCTTCCTTAGAGGCCGCGGAGTTCCCGGAGGTTCCTTGGCGGATTCATCTCCAGGATGGCCTTGGTCTTGTCGGGGTCTATATGAAAACCCCGAGAAGTGATGACGAAACCCAGGAATTTGCTGATGGAGACTCCCAAGAAGGACTTGGTAGGGTTCATCTTGAGGTGGTGTGCGTGCATTAAGTCGAACACAGTCCTCAGGTCTTGTAGGTGATCATCTTTTGAGTGACTCTTAACGGCGATATTATCGACGTAGCATTCTACCATCTTGCGCAGATGTTTATGAAAACTTGTGCTCATAGCTCGCTGATATATAGCACATGTGTTCTTCAGGCCGAAAGGCATAACCGTGTAGCAGTATACGCATATCGGGGTCCGAAACGATGAATGTTGCTCATCGTCAAAAAATATCTTGATTTGGTTGTAGCCTGATAAGCTATCCTTGAAGGACATGCGCTCAAAGCCACAAGTGTTTTAGATCATTAATTTGGTGATTGGAAGAGGGAATTCGTCTTTGGGACATACCGTATTTATATCACGGAAGTCGATACAGATTCGGATCTTTTTATTCTTTTAACGACATGCACGATATTGGCTACCCAGTCAGGGTATTGTTCCTTGCAGATGAAGCCACTAGCTATCAGCTTGTTAACTTTAGCTTCGATGGAATCCATCACGTCTGGCCAGAACAGTCGTTGTTGTTGCTTGACTAGTTTGGTATCTGGCTGAATATTGGGTTTGTAGACCACGATTTAGGGATCCAATCCTGGCATATCTTCATAACTCCAGGCAAAGATATCGATGTATTCCCTAACGAGTTATAATAGGGATTCTCGGTCTTCGTCGGACAGACTTTTGCTGACGAAGATAGGCTTTGGGGAGGTCTCGTCCCCTAGATCGACTTGTACAACTTTGTCCTCGGTAGGAGGTTCTCGCTGCTCAAATCGGATCTTCCATTATGAACTAAGGTGTTAGACCCAAGGTTCCATCTTACAGAGCTCGGGTGGATCCTCGTTGTCTTCCTCAAGGTCGACAGATACCATGTTGGAGGACAGTGTTTGTCTGAGCAAGTCCTCGACACTGATGTCGGAGTCCCAGGAAAAAGATTCTTAAGCATGTGATCGCTCTTCATCTTCTTTATCTGAACCCACGAGGGTTATAAGAGGCATTATATATCATAAGCCATGCTTAGTATTATGATAGTAATCATCGGGATTGAGGAAAGTCGTAAAGGCAACCTTCGGCCTTTGCCGTAGTTGAATCCTTCAGTGACCTTCAGGTTGTATCCCATATTTTGGATAAGATATAGGGCTTGTGATATGTACCGGTAGAGTGGCATTCTGCCTATCTCGGATTCTGGTTCTACTTCCTTTGGGATGAAGGACCGAGGGCATTCCACTCTGCCGAAGATGATGAGCTTATCTCCCTTCTTCCTGGGTGGGACTAAGAAATAAGAATCCTGACTAGAGCGAAGCCAGTGCACGGTGTAGGTAATGGTCACTTGTGTGTGTAGATGAAGGCCCAGACCATGCTCCAGGGAGTAGAGTGTAGTTATATGCATATGCTACGAGTAGTTCAAAGATTATCCTTTATTGAGAAAATAAGGAATCTTTTCTGGCGGGATTACATCGTCAGGGGAAGGGATGTGGACATTAGTGAATATATACTCCTCCAGCTCATCATTCTCGTAGGCTACCCCCAGCTCAAGCAAAGGCTTTGGTGGTTTTCTGTATAATTTTACCACCAAAGGTCCAGAAGCTGCAGTCATGGTCGGATCTTTCTTTGGATGTTGACATTAGCGGATATAACGACCATAGGTTCAGAAGGCATAGATAGAGCGAAATCTTCTTTTGGTGGTCAATTCGGCCTACGAAGGTGAATGACCATTGGTTCTGACGACGCTGAAGGTATCTGAGGTTCAGATGCCTTCTCGTATGATTTGACGATGAGGGGTGCAGCCGCATCGAGAGTGCGAGCCTTGAGGAAAATTCTCATAGGTTCCTCGGGTGATGTCGTGGCCTCGGACTTTCTTGTAGAGGATCAAGTCTGAGTAGTAAATCTTGATTCCCTTAAACCGATCAACATCATCGAACTCCATTTTGATGAAACCATGTTCGTCTACATATTTTAGGCACTAGTGGAGGGTGGATGGCACAATCTTGTGTTCATGTATCCACGGACGCCCCAACAAGACATTATAGGACATATCTACGTCTATGACATAGCAGGTGGCTTCTTTTTTTAAGTCGTCGATCTGACATTTTAGGCAAATTTTGCCCAGAGGGTAGCCCCTTTCCTTGTTGAAGCCACTAATGGCGGTATTAGTGGCCACCAGACGGTGAATCGGGATCCCCAGGGTCTGAAAAAAACTTCTCGGGATGATGCTGATCGACAATCCTGGGTCAATATGCATCCAGTCTACCTTGACATTGCCAATATATCCTGTGTAGTACAGGGGTCGATCGTGCATATTATTTTTTAGTAACATATCCTGTTATGAGAAGGTGATATTGGGTATCGCATCCATGCTTTGTTGTAATGTAGACAAGCAGCAGGATCTTCGGTTGCTGGCTTGACTTGAGCCAGGTAGATATCGATATTCTGCAGTGCCTCACTCAGGGCAGCCCAAGTGTCTTTAGAGAGCCGCAAAAGCTCAAATAGCAATAATTTTATCGGAGTGTTGGCTAATTATGCTAAGATATCAAAGTTGTAGGGCCTTTCTAGCCCTTTTAGTGCATCCCTGCATAGTGGTTTATTGAAGCGCGTCTCCTTCTGTTTATACTTGTCTGGTGGCGGGGGCTGAGATGGCCTAGGACCAGTGGTAGTTGGCACAACAACCGGGGACGTATAACCGTGCATCGGTTGGTATATTGTGCCTGAACTTGTTGTGCCTGCTGCTAGCTCTTCAGCCGAGGAGGATGTCGCCGATTGCGTCATGTCTGGCATGAGGTCAGGATGGACCCACATGACCTCCCCACGTGGTGTGGTAAGAGGTATTTGCCTGGCCGTCTGGTCTCGAGCTGGTGGAAGGTTGACCACCTCCATAGTTGCCTTTGGGACTGGGACAACTCCGTCTAGTGCTTTCGTTGGGGGAAAGTATCCAAACTGGAGGGACACCATATTGGCGGTGACCATCACATCGTCGAAGTCCAGGGAAAGAGCCTTGGTATCCATCAGGCGTTGGATGTACCGCTTTAGAGTATAGCACTCCTACGTTGGGTGATGGGCATAGCGGTGGAAGTGACAATACTTTGGGTTAGCCATTTCCGCCACCTCAGGCTGACGTCTATCATGGGGGATAAATTTTTTGTCTCCTTGCATCAGCATATTGAAAACATCTTCGAAAGAATAAGTCTCCTTTGGTTTTGGAGGCTCTGCCGACTTTTTCTCAGGCTTCTTTGTCAGGTAGTCCTTTCATGGGTGTGCGTCTGTAGCTTGTTGATTGGTTGTTGTTGTCTCAAAGATAACTGTATCTAAGCATTCGGATATAGACCTCAAGCGTCTATTCCTTAACAGATTCTATGAGCAATAAATATATATATGTCAGTCTATGAATAGGACGTCACAGCATGGTGAGAAGGAATGACATGACTACATCGAGCAATTTCGACAGGCCGCGCTAAGGTTGCCTCCTAGAAATCCGGAGGTCACACTAATAGAGATCTCTATTAGTGTGACCTCCGGATTTCTAGGAGGCAACCTTAGCGCGGCCTGTCGAAATTGCTCGATGTAGTCATGTCAATTCCTTCTCACCATGTGTGACGTCTATTATAGAAGACATCATCATATCATTTTTTGCCTCATAGAATCTGTTAAGGAATAGACGCTTGAGGTTATCGAATGATTAGATACAGTTATCTTTGAGACTGAAAAACCAATCAAAAGCTACCGCCGCCAATGACCCGACAAAGAGCCTGGTAAGGATAGCGTCGCTGCAGGGTAAGTGTCTCGTTGTAATCTTGAAGTAGCTCATAAAGCGTCAAGGGGAGGACTTTTTCGTCAAACGTGTTTATGTTGAAGGGATTGTACTTAGGCGGATATGGTACATCCCTTCACTCTATCGGGTATGGTTACCGCACCCTGAGATCCCGGAGTGATTCCTGATTGCTCATGGAATTTAGGCGAGCCCAAAGTTCACGGACCTCCCTCCTTAGCTTCATCTCCTGCCGAAGGTGTCGATGAGCCAGGTAGAAGAGGATCATCGCCCGCGGGTGGAGCGGTCGTATTTGAATCTCCGTTAGTCTCGGGGTCAAAGTTTGCTTGCCTAGAGGCCCTTGCCGGCTGGGAGGCCATGTTTGCCTTAATTTTCAATATTGTCTGGGTCAGAGCTTACATTCATGCACTCATTCTATGCATCATGGCCTCGAGAACCTCGAGGCGCTGTCGGTCACTGGGGCCTTCAAGGTCGTCTCTAGCCATGTATACCATCCTTACACGGGAAGAAATGGACGGGGAAGTGGATGCCGTGCTCCCTGTCTCATACCCTTGTAGTGAGTAGTCTTTTAGGAGAGTGGGTGACATTGCGTCCTCCTCGAATTCGGATGGGATACTGCCCCCAACATAGAATATTGTATCATTTTAGTGGGAGTAGCTACCGGAATCTTTGTCTCCTCGGAATGTCGTGTAGTCGCGTACGTCCAGGGGGATAGTACCCCCAGCTTGGGCCACCCCAAGGCATTCTGAGAAAGAACTACCCCAGGAGCTAAAAAATTCTTCCTTGAGCAGGTGCCTTGGAAGACGTATTTCGCAGGTGCCGTCGTCAGCCCTCCGGGTAGTCGCCTTCGCGATGCAGTGGTAGAGAGCGACGGACTGGAGGTATTTAACTTTTTTTTTCCTTGGTGGCGGGAAGCTTTCCATTTTAGTAGCATGAGGCAAAGGACAACTCCTCCTCCTCTGGTACTTGTACCTAATTTCTGGGTTATTGTCGGGTAAGTCCTTTCTGGTGCAATCGTTGGAAGGCCAACTTCCTGTCTGTAGATATTATCACTTTATTGCAGTAGCAATTGATAATGATATTAGCGTAGCAGTGCCTTGGAGAGGGAACGCCTCACGCCATAGTCGTTTCTCTTGCTTTGCGCTTGTGAGTAATCATGTCACGCAGATCATGCGAAGGGTGTTTTAACTTTGCATCCTCTTTGTGAGTTCGGGTATCCCAGGCACACGGATGCAAAGGTGCTGTATATACTCTCTGGCCTGGGGTTCATACACGAACTTTTCCTGAGGTACAAGTGGAAGACTTTTGAGATGGATTCTGTCCATTGGTCCCTCTGGGCTGGAGATATGGGTCAGTCCTGTATAAATTTTGTCAGAGGTTCGCGTAATAGTCAGCGATGCCTGTTGGTGGTTGTTCGTTTGAGAAGTTGCTTGATCTTGACGGGTTCGCACTGCCCTCGACTTCTTCAACTTAGTAACCGTATAGGCGTAGTATGAAGAATCCATATTTGGATTTTCACCATTCTTAGTTGGTCGCATAGGATCTGCTCCGCATGAGATACGGTCGGAAACAAAGGTTCTGTTGCTAGCAGGGGCGCATGCGGCCATCTGTCTGTAGCTGTGAGTTGATGCCGCGTGGACAGTATTATGTGGCCTCTTTTTTGGCCGCATAGATGCTGCCTCATCACCAGAACGTTTGGCATCATAGTGTTTTCCTCTACCATATTCTGGGTACTGAACAGTTTCTGCGTCAGCCTGGGATGTCGCATAAACGTGAACATTCTGGGTGTTCATCCGAAGATCATCATTGGCAACAGAGGGAAAGATTGGAAGCATCTACTCCGCATCTGGATGAGGTACAATGACTTTAGCCACCCACGTTCTGCGGGTTTTCTTGGGCTTGGCTATCCTTGGCGAAGGATTAGCACTTTCTTTCGAGAGCATTTTCTCGAACACTTGTTGGTCGAAGCGGACTACCCGTATATTTTGCGTCGAGCCGAGCTTGGCCGTATCGGACTGTGTCATCGATTTCTCAACAGAGGAGAAGGACGTTCCCAGCAGAGTCGCCATCGTATTTGCCATTAAATACAAAATTTGGAAAGAACTTGATTCAATTGAACAAACTAAAGAAAGTACAAAGAAAAGTCCTTGAAGACAATCTAAGTACAAAATTATTTTTTTGGGGGTGACAATGGAGGGTTAGGAGTGTAGCAACTCTCTTTACTCCATGGACGATCCGATGCAGATGCTCTTCTCTCTTGCTTGAGTGTAGATTTGCAGATAGCCATCCTTATTGTATGAGAGTAATACCCTGTTATTTATACTTATTCAGTGGACGCAAGGATTTCGGGCCGCATGGACGTTGGAAGTTTTCACGTGTCTTCTCCTAACAAAAAGGAGTAACAACTGTGCCAAGAATCCAGGCTTCAACTGTTGTCACCCTCACTTTTCCAACTAGGGATAGTTTGGTAATTTGGCCTAGTGATTTAATTTTGGGAATATTATATTAAAATATAGAGTGCAAAAATATTATTTAATGGTTGTGTTAGTTATTATTTATTAGAGTGACATATATTTATTTAGAGCCTTGTACCATTTTTTTTAGTTATAGGCGTAGCCTATTAATTAGACTTGACACTTGTAGGCCCAACTAGAATTATCATGACAATTAGTGAGCCCAACATGGACCCAAGCCCAATAGTCCATTCCATTAATTAATTAGGAGGGTTAGACTTAATTTGACTTAAATAGAGACTTACCAAAAATTTCCATCCTTTATCCTCTTCATAATTAGATGAAGGGGGGGGGGACTTAGATATTTCATATTACTTGGAGAAGGGGAGAGGTTGCCGGCCAAATAAGAGGGGGCTCTTCTCTCTCTCTCTCTCTCCTCATTTGCATTCATTTTTATCCAAATTCTAGATCCCCAATTTTCTCACATTCTCTCCATTAATTTCTCTCTCAATTCACTTCCATTCTCTCTCATTCTCATTCCACAAGGAGCTTCGAGCTTGGAAAAGCAAGGAGCACAAGGAGAAGGAGTCGTAGTGGATAGATCGTGTCCGGATCGTGTCTACTTTAGTTTCATTGGGTAACCTTGTCCAAATTGGTAATTTCTGAATATCTTCTCATCGTAGCTTCTAAATCATGCATGAGACCTCTAGGAACCACCCCATGTTATAGGGCTATCATTAGGAACAAATTATAGTTGATTTGGTTGAGTATTGTGGTCTCTACATAGGTTTTTGTATTGATTTTGGGGGAATTACGCAATTGACACATCAATTGTGTGTCATGAGACTAATTTAATCAAATTAGACTTAGATCGGAGTTGGAATGCTAGATACGTGTCCATAATTGGATACGTATAGACCGTATAATAGTATTTTGAGATACAGTGTGATACAAAACCTATTTTATATGATTTTGTGCATTTCTCCTAATTTTTCTATTTTTTATCTAATTATAATAATTACTATTAGTCGTAATAAGTATATAATATAGTCTAATATGGAGAATTATAAGTTTGGACCTTTCTTTTGGATGATTATCATAAGTACCCTAAGCTATGCACTCAAGGCATTTGACAAATGGACTATTATTGGAAATAGGTCTTTAGGTGTTATATTCATGGTCAGTTTATATATATATATATATATATATATATATATATATATATATATATATATATATATATGTGGGGATATCTGTGAGTGCATTTATGAATGTGTATATATGTTTTTATATGGAGTACTTGGTGTTTTGACTATGTCACAGAGAAGTGAGGACAAGTTATAACAACAGTGACTGTGAGTTGGTATGTCTGAGAATGTGCAGAGGGTAAGCTGGGGATTTGAGTATCTCTATCTGTAGGAGTGTTGAGTACCAGATAGCAAGGATTTAGACTCAGGTTGATGTCTGGTAGTTAAGCTCTCTGTGTGTGTATGCGTGTGTGTATCTAGACTCTGCAGTGTGCAGTTCTTATGGAACTCGAGCACACTGCAGGTAGGGATGTTGAGTGCAGTCAATCAAATTGCAGTATAGGTGATGGACTGAGGTTAGGTAATAATTTCATTAGCAGGAGCTTGGCATCATTCGCAACCACATTAGTTGTGTGTATACGTGGAGTAGTAAGGTGGATTATGGGTAACTGTTCTCGAGTGAAGGTGTTGCTTGCAGTTCAATATCAGTGCAATGGCAATATGAAGAATTGGCAGGTAAAAGGGGCAGTGGTATCAACAACTTGGGTGGGAAGGTTATAACAAATAAGGTTAGTAATATAGGTTAGTGAGCTACTAAATTGCATTGTCTTTAAATATAATAGCCCACATTGGTACTTAGTATCAGTAGGTGGGTCTGGTTGGAGAGTATTAGGTGTGAACTGTGAGTAGCAACAGGTGAATTGATCAAGGGAAGTCAAGTGCAGGGAACCAACTGCATTAGCAGCTGTTATTGACATTGCCTTGTTGTGTAGTGTGTATTGTAGGCTGGGTGCAGGTGATTATTATTTGAATTTGGATTTCAGTCATTGGTTAGATGACTAGAATGTTAGAGCTAGTTAGGTAGCATGTCTTAAGGTCCAAATAGTAATAAAGTTAGTGATCAATTATGTTAGGTAATATGCAGTTGTATGTATCAAGTATTATCCATTGATTGGGTTGAGTGGCACTTGGTATCAGATGTATCAAGTATTAGCTTGGGTGAGTCTCAAAAATCTGAGATTTGGGTACAGTGAGGTAAGAGGGATGTTTGGGTATTTGTTAGCCAGTTTGTTAGTTTAGGATAGTTAATATATATATTAAGTGTTAGTTAAATAATAATAACTTAGCACTTAGTTGATGACTTGGTATAGCTAAGGTGAGACCTAGTATAACTAGTATAAGGTTGTTAGAGACCAATTTAGGCCTATTAATCTAGTGAGAACCTAGTCATGGCTTAGAAGAGCATCCTTAATACATCTTAGTTCATTATCACTTTATTATACCCATTTTGACATAATATCCATATATAGGTGATTGCGACACCAGCTCGGACATCGAGTGACAGCTTTGGTTCCGGACAGAGGCGAGTACATATCCATTGGTTTTCTTATTTGACTGTCTCTATGACTCTTACTTTTAGTATTGCATTATGTGATTTCTGACACGATGGCATACCCAGATTGGTCTACGTGGATCCCCTTCATGAGATCTTCTTCTCTGTGATCACTTTTACTTTGTGATTAGTTGACTAGACCGTGATCGGTATGTATGATATTACAGACCGTGTAAAGTGAATCCGTGACAAAATGTGTCATAATTTGGATATGTGTAATAGTTAGGGGTTTGGAAAAGTATTAGTGGATATGTGATCATACCTTTCAAACCGTGATATATTTATGTGACAGCCCGTGATAGCTAGTCGACCATGCAACACTCGTGTGGTCATGCTAGCTCCGCTTTATGATTATAGACCGTGCTAGGCCCAAGTCGATCACATATCTTGCTAATATTTTAAGGCACAAGTTTAGTGTTACATTTCCTTATTTCAGTTCATTACTTGATGTTTCCTTGCTCAGTTTCTCTTAGTATATTTCTATTATCCCTATGATATCTCTTTGTCGTGCTTAGTTATATCTAGATATTTTCCACCATTTATTGTCTTTACTATTGCTGTTTCATAGTGTCTGTCAATTAATGAAATTGCTATTTGGTTGTATTCGCTCTATTTTTGACTAGATATATTTTTTAGATAATTTATTAGAGGACTGCTGTCCTACGCACTATGGACCGCATGAGGATGAGCCAGTTGAGACTATGCCCGTAGAGCCTATAGTTGTAGTACCATCAGTTGTGGATGCTTAGTTGTTATTATGAGTTGTATTTGATTACTTAGACTCTTTTGGTATGTATTATCCTTTTGTGATATTGTTGAGTTTATACTTGGCTTGTGACTGTTTTGTGTCACTTGTACTCTTTTTCGTTATATTCCATATCGTGCTATTTTCTCCTCTAGTTTGTTGGTGATTGAGTATCGATATATATATATATATATATATATATATATATATATATATATATATATATATATATATATATATATATATATATATATATATATATATATATATATATATATATATTGTGATGTCATTATATTATTCCTCCGTTCAGAGATGAAATGACATTAACATATACCATTATATTGTTGTGTTATGTTAGATAGTATTGTGATCCAGAACAACATTCTACGTTGTTCCAATGACGTAGTCTGGGCATAGTTCACCACTCGTGCCCTTATTCCGGGTGCGGGTCGTGACACATTTTTAGTGGTGGCCCATGCAGGTCAAGAGTCACAAGTAGAGCAATTTTGGAGTGGTACAACGACTTAGTTGTACTATTACGAGCCTGTTTTATGATATAGGATATAGGCTGAGAGTATACTCAATCACAACTGTCAAAAACTTCCAAATACTTACTATTGCTATCCTAATATATTTGAATGCTTGCTTTACTTTGAATAAATTTGTCCTTCTTTGATGGTATCGTATCTTAATCAGTATTGATTTCTTTGCTTCAAATTGTCTTCAAGATGCCGATGAAGACTCGATCTCAGTGCTCTGGCATAGTTTCCTGGAGGTCGATCACTTTACCACCATCGAGGAGGGCAGCAACAACAGTTCCATCTCCACCAGCTCCAGTTCAGAGGACCGTTCCGGTCCAGGTGGGCATCTCAGCCGCAGCTTTTTGGGGTGCTCTACCTCCGGTCCAGAGGGTCGTACCTACAGCTACACAGAGGATAGTGCCTTCAGCATCGGAGGAGCTACCACCTCTACTACCAGCCGTTGATCTAGCACAGATGTTCATCCTCTTTCAGCAGATGATGGAGGCACAGAGGGCTCAGGCAGAGGCCTAGCAGTGACAGTCGAAGGTGATGCGACAGGGCATTTAGCATGCCGATCAGCTATCACTAACCGCTGTTGAGAGAGTTATAATGGTCCAGCTACAGGAAGTCCCACCTCCGTAGATCCTGTAGCACTGAGGCCAAGAACCCTAGTATACTTCAAGAGGATGGGGTCTAAGAAGTTTAGAGGTACTGCGGGGATTATCTATGCAGACGGTTGGATAGAGGATATCGGAAGGAACCTGTCACTAGTACAGATTCCTGAGACTTTACAGATAGAGGTGGCAGGCAGTATGATGCATGACATGGCCTTGACCTGGTTCAGGACCGATCCAAGGGTCAGAGTGCCAAGACTTTCCTAGGAGGACTTTAAGGAACTCTTTAAGGAACCTGGAGAGTCAGTTTGAGCCCCTCGTCCAGGAGAACATGACGGTGGATGAGTATGCTGTCGAGTATTACAGTTTAGGACAATTTATTGAGGGACAAAATCTTAGGGTAAAGGCTATCAAATTTAGGAACGGTCTGAACAGTGAGATTAAGTCTCACACCAATGGAGAGTGCACCGCTACCTATGAGAAGATATTATGGCAGGCACAACAGATGTAGGATGATCTGGTGCTTGGCTCTAAGAGGCCAATGGACACAAGAGGAGCCAGTACTAGTACGGGCCCGACAAAGTGGCCTCACTTCCAGCAGCAGCAAAGGCCCTTCCATCAGCAGCAGCCGAGGCAGCAGTTTTATGCACCATTCAGGCCACCAATGCAGTAGGCACATCAAGCCCCAAGACCCGTATGACAGGCCCCATAGTATACTAACTGTGGACAGGTTAGACATATACGGGAGGTCTGCAGGAAGAGACTTAGAGTATGCCTCTATTGCGGGAAGGCAGCACATCAGTTACGAGATTGTATTCTAGCTCCCGTTCGAGCAGGCCAGGGTGCAGCACCTATTCAAAGGATTCCACTGAGGTTCCCGGCGGGACAGCAGCGAGGACCTCCACTACACTGCAACAATAGCAGTTTGCTCAGTACCAACAGCAGCAGAGAGGTGCTCAGCGAAAGGGGCGAGATTTTATCCTGACCGTCGAGGACGAGGAGCCAGTTGATGATGTTATCTCAGGTTTAGTCTATCTTGATTCTTTTTCAGTACAAGTTTTATTTCATTCTGGTGCTTCACACAGTTTCATTTCTTTTTTTTTGCTTTCAAACATTATTTGGAATCTGAACCATTGACGAGGACTTGCAAGATCACGACCGGGGGTGGCATAATCCTGGTCAGTGATGTTTGGAAGGACCGGAGAGTTTCTTTGGGAGGATGAGAGTTAAGCACGTGTCTACTCGTAATGCCACTTTGAGTTATGATATAATGCTCGGGATAGATTAGTTGAATAGGCACCATGCTAGTATCGATTATCGTGGAGGCAGAGTAGTATTCCAGCCACCAGGATAGCTAGAGTTTTAGTTCATCAGAGGAGCATCGAATCAGGATGAAGGAGTCTACTATAAATTATGGTGGAAAAGTAGGAGAGGCCATATCCATTGATTGTAGAGTTCATGGACGTATTTCCATAGGAGTTGTCGGGGTTTTCACCAGATAGAGATGTGAAGTTCTCTCTAGATTTGGTGCCAGAAGTAGAGCCAATCTCATGGCACTTTTATAGAGTGAATAACAGCGAAGTGGCATAGTTGAAAAAGCAAGTGGATGAGTTATAGGACAAGGGCTTTATCTATTCCAGTTTATCACCATGGGGTACTCCGATATTATTTGTACCGAAGAAGGATGGGTCGGTACGCATGTGTATCGACTACATGGCACTCAACAACCTCACTATCAAGAATAAATATCCGTTGATGCGGATTGATGATTTGTTTGATCAGTTGAGCGGGGTAAAAGTATTCTCCAAGATAGGTTTAAGGTTGGGGTACCACCAGGTGGGAGTGAAGCAGGATGACATACCGAAGATAGCTTTCAGGACTCGGTATGGGCAGTTCGAGTTCTTGGTGATACCGTTTGGGTTGACTAATACCCTGGCAGTATTCATAAACTTGATGGACAATTTGTTTAATTAGTACCTGGATCAATTTATGGTGGTATTCATTGATGACATTCTGATATATCTAAGACCATGGAGGAGAATGAGGAATACCTGAGGATAGTTCTGGAGACCCTCAGGAAGGAGAAGCTATATGATAAGCTTTCAAAGTGTGAGTTCTTCCTTAATAAGGTTGAATTTCTCAGGTATGTGATTACAGGAGATGGGATATCAGTGGACCCGAAAAAGATATCCACAGTTGAGTCGTGGTCTACCCCAAGCTCAGTGGCAGAGATCAGGAGGTTTTTTGGATTGACAAGCTACTATCGGAGATATATTCAGAAATTTTCCAGGATTGCAGAGTTGTTGACTAGGTTGACTGGGAATGATGCGGAGTTCGTCTGACGGAGGAGTGTCAGGCCGCATTCGAGGAGCCGATGAAGAGGTTGACTAAAACTCCAGTATTGACATTGCCATCGGGGACATGAGGTTTTACCATCTACAGTGGTACATAGGGTAAGGGTTTGGGATGTATGTTGTAGCAGAATAGGAAGGTGATTTCCTATACTTCCAGGCAGTTATGCCCTCATGAGAAGAACTACCCTACCCATGACTTGGAGTTGGCAGCGGTTATTTTTGCTCTCAAGCTGTGGAATTATTACTTGTATAGGGAGCGAGTAGAGATCTTCACAGACCATAAGAGCTTAAAGTATGTGTTTACACCGAAGGAGCTCAACATAAGGCAGTGGCGATAGCTAGAGTTAATGAAAGACTTCAATATTTGTTTGCAGTATCATCGAGGAAAGGCCAATGTAGTCGCCGATGCCGTGAGTAGGTATCCCGTAGCTATGTACTTAACGAAAGACCAACACTTGTTGGCAGATCTTGATAGCTTGAGTATCGAGGTGTTAGTTCCTAGAGTTATGGCACATATGTGGGGACTTCAGGTACAGTCTGAGTTGATGGATTGGATTAAAGAGGTACCGTACGAGGATGAGTCTTTGAAGATCATCAGAGCATAGGTTCAGATAGGATTAGTAGAGGACTTCAGCATTGCAGAGGATGGCTCATTGTTGCACGGTACTAGGATATGTGTGCTGAGTAGAGTATTACGCCAAGAGGTTATTCAAGTGGAGCATCGATCTCAGTACTCTATACATCCAGGTGCCAACAAGATGTATAGAGACATGAGATAACATATTTGGTGGTATGGTATGAAGTGGGAGGTAACTAGTTTTGTATCCAGATATTTAGTATGCCAGCATATAAAAGCAGAGAGACAGAGGCCAGGTGGATTTCTTCAGCCTTTACCTATTCCAGAGTGTTAGTGGGAGTTAGTGACAATGGACTTTGTATCAGGACTTCCGCGTTCTCCATGAGGCAAAGACACAATTTGGGTCATCGTAGACAAGTTGCCCATATCAGCCCAATTCTTGCCATTCAAGGTAGGTACATCTATGGAGAAGCTCACGAAGATGTATGTGCGAAAGATAGTCAGATTGCATGGAGTTCCTGTGAGCATAATCTCGGATAGGGATAGTCATTTTACTTCCCATTTTTGGAGGAGTTTTAGGCTAGATTGGGCACTCAGCTCAAGTTTAGTACTACGTATCACCCTCAGACGAATGGACAGTCGGAGAGGACTATTCAGACTCTCGAGGATATGCTACAAACTTGTGTATTGGATTTTGAAGGCTCTTGGGAGGATCACTTTCACCTGGTAGAATTTACTTATAACAACAGCTACTAGGCCAGTATCGAGATGTCACCATTAGAGGCGTTGTATGGACGGAGATATTTTACTCCATTATCATGGGATGATGTTGGTGAGAGAGCCTTATTTGGACCAGAGATGGTAGTGGATGCAGCTTTTAGCTCATTAGAGATAGACTTCGGGTGGTGCAGGACAGACAACGACATAGGGCCGATAGCCACCGAAGACCTTTAGAGTTTCAGGTATAGGATTTGTTTATGTTTATTGTGATTGCTTATTTTAGATATAGTGCTAAGGTGGTATTTTGTGCTAGGTTGGCGATCTGGTATTCTTACGGATTTCTCTGACACGGGACACGATTAGCTTTGGTAGAGGCAGAAAGCTTAGTCCACGGTACATCGGACCCTTCAGTATTATTAAGAGGGTCGATGCAGTGGCCTACATGCTAGACTTGTCGCCTGCACTAGAGGGAGTGCACAACGCGTTCCATGTGTCACAGCTGAGACGGTACGTGGCAGACCCTAGCCATGTATTGGATCACTCGAAGATCCAGGTGGGACCAAATCTCAATTATCCAGAGAAGCCCGTGAAGATTCTGGATCGCAGGGAGAAGGTACGGAACCAGACGATTCCTTTGGTATGCGTCGCATGGAGGCATCACTCGTCAGGAGAGAGTACCTGGGAGCGAGAGGCCCTGATGCGCGAGCGATACCCTTATTTGTTTGAGCCATGAGGTATAATTCTTTCTTGCTTGTATTGATTGTTTGTGGTAGTTAGGTTCTTCCTTAAATTTCGAGGACAAAATTTTTCTAAGGTACGTAGGATTGTCACCCTCACTTTTTCAACTAAGGGTAGTTTGGTAATTTGGCCTAGTAATTTAATTTTGGAAATATTATATTAAAATTTAGAGTGCTAAAATATTATTTAATGGTTGTGTTAGTTATTATATATTAGAGTGACATATATTTATTTAGAGCCTTGTACCATTTATTTTTAGTTAGAGGCCTAGCCTATTAATTAGACTTGACACTTGTAGGCCCAACTATAATTGTCATGACAATTAGTGAGCCCAATATGGACCGAATCCAAATAGTCCATTCCACTAATTAATTAGCAGGGTTAGACTTAATTTGACTTAATTAGAGACTTACCAAAATTTTCCATCCTTAATCCTCTTCATAATTAGATACAGGATGGGGGTGGGGGGCAACTTAGACATTTTATATTACTTGAAGAAGAGGAAAGGGGGCAGCCAAATAAGAGGGGGCTCTTCTCCCTCTCTCCTCATTCGCATTCATTTTTGATCCAAATTCTAGATCTCCAATTTTCTCATATTTTCTTCATTAATTTTTCTCTCAATTCACCTCCATTCTCTCTTATTCTCATTCTACAAGGATCTTAGAGCTTGGAGAAGCAAGAAGCACAATGAGGAGGAGTCATAGCGGAGAGATCGTGTTCGGATCGTGTCCACTTTGATTTTATTAGGAATCCATCTCCCAATTGGTAATTTCTAAATTCCTTCTCATCGTAGCTTCCAAATCATACATGAGATCTCTAGAAACCACCCCATGGCATAGGACTACCATTATGAACAAATTATAGTTGATTTGGTTGAGTATTGTGGTCTCTACATAGATTTTTGTATTAATTTTGGAAAAATTATGGGATTGATACATGAATTGTGTGTCATGAGACTAATTTAGTCAAATTAGACTTAGATCGGGGTTAGGATACTAGATACGTGTCCACAATTAGATATATGTAGACCATATCAGGGTATTTTGAGATACGGTGTGATACATAACCTATTTTATATGATTTTGTGCATTTCTCTTAATTTTTTAATTTTTAACTAATTATAATAGTTACTATTAGTCGTAATTAGTGTGTACTATTGTCTAATATGGAGAATTATCAGTTTTGACCTTTCTTTTAGATGAGTATTATAAGTACCCTAAGCTATGCACTTAAGGCATTTGACAAATTGACTATTATTGGAAATAGGTCTTTAGGTGTTTATATTCATAATCAGTTTATATATATATATATTTCTAGATACATATGTGGGGATATCTATGAGTGCATTTATGAATGTGTATATATGTGTTTATATGGAGTACTTGGTTTTGTGACTGTGTCACAAAGAAGTGAGGACAAGTTATAACAACAGTGGCTGTGAGTTGGTATGTCTAAGAATATGTAGAGGGTAAGCTGGGGATTTGAGTATCTCTATATACAGGAGTGTTGAGTATTAGATAGTAAGGAGTTAGACTCAGGTTGATGTTTGTTAGTTAAGTTATGTGCGTGTGTATATGTATTTAGACTCTGCATTATGCAGTTCTTATGGAACTAGAGCACACTACAGGTAGGGATGTTGATTGCAGTCAATTAAATTATAGTACAGGTGGTGGACTGAGGTTAGGTAACAATTGCATTAGCAAGAGCTTGGCAGCATTAACAACTGCAATAGTTGTGTGTATACCTGGAGTAGTAAGGTGGAGTATGGGTAACTGTTCTCGAGTGAAGGTGTTGCCTGCAGTTTAATATTAGTACAGTGGCAATATGAAGAATCGGTAGATTAAAGGAGCAGTGGTATCAACAACCTGGGTGGGAAGGTTATAACAGATAAGGTTAGTAATATAGGTTAGTGAGCTACCAAATTGCATTGGCTTTAGATGCATCTGCCCACATTGGTACTTAGTATCAGTAGGTGGATCTGGTTGGAGAGTATCAACTGTGAACTGTGAGTAGCAGCAGGTGAATCGATCAAGGGAAGTAAAGTGCAGGGAACCAAATGCATTAGCAGTTTTTATTGACATTGCCTTGTTGTGCAATGTGTATTGTAAGCTGGGTGCAGGTGGTTATTATTTGAAGTTGGATTTCAGTCATTGGTTAGATGACTAGAGTGTTAGAGCTAGTTAGGTAGCATGTCTTAAGGTCCAATTAGTAATAATGTTAGTGATCAATTATGTTAGGTAATATGCAGTTGTATGTATAAAGTATTATCCATTGATTATGTTGAGTGGTACTTGGTATCAGATGTATCAGGTATTAGCTTGGGAGAGTCTTAGAAATCTGATATTCGAGTACTGTGAGGTAAGAGGGAATTGGGGTATTTGTTAGCCAGTTAGTTAGTTTAGGATAGTTAATATATATACTAAGTATTAGTTAAATAGTAATAACTTATCACTTAGTTTATGACTTGGTATAGCTAAGGTGAGACATAGTATAACTAGTGTAAGGTTGTTAGAGACCAATTTAGGCCTATTAATCTAGTGAGAACCTAGTCATGGCTTAAAAGAGCATCCTTAATGCATCTTAGTATATAGGGCACCGAGTGACATCTTTTGTTCCGGACAGAGGCGAGTACATCTCCAGTGGTTTCCATATTTAACTGTCTCTATGACTCTTGCTTTTAGTATTGCTTTATTTGATTTCTGACATGATGGCATACATGGATTGGTATACGTGAATCCCCGTCATGAGATATTATTCTCTGTGATCACTTTTACTTTGTGATTAGTTGACTAGACCGTGATCGGTATGCATGATATTACAGATCGTGCATAGTGATACCGTGTCAGAACGTATCATGATTTGGATCTGTGTACTAGTCAATATTTTGGAAAAGTATTAGTGGATATGTGATCATACCTTTCAAACCGTTATATATTTATGTGATTGCCTGTGATAGTTAGTGGACCATGCAACATACGTGTGGTCATGCTAGCTCCCCTTTATGATTAATGACACTGCTAGGCCCAAGCAAATCACATATCTTGCTAATATTTCAAGGCACAAGTTTAGTGTTCCTTTTTTTTATTTCTGTTCATTACTTAATGTTTTCTTGCTCTGTTGCTCTTAGTATATTTTTATTATCCCCATGATATCTCTTTGCCGTGCTTAGTTATATTCTAAATATTTTTCATCATTTATTGTCTTTACTATTGTTCTTTCATAGTGTCTGTCAATTAATAGAATTACTATTGGGTTGTATTCGCTCCATTCCTGACTGGATATACTTTTCAGATGATTCATTAGAGAACTGGTGTCCTATGCACTACGGACCGTAGGAGGATGAGCCAGTTGAGCCTATGCCCGTAGAGCCTATTATTGTAGTACCATCTGTTGTGGATGCTTAGTTATTTTTATGAGTTGTATTTGATTACCTAGACACTTTTGGCACGTATTATCCTTTTGTGAGATTGTGGAGTTTAGACTTGGCTTTGTGACTATTTTATGTCACTTGTACTCTTTTTAGTTCTATTCCATATCGTGCTATTTTCTCCTTTAGTTTGTTGGTGATTGAATATCGACATATATATATATATATATATATATATATATATTGTGATGTCATTATATTATTCCTCCGTTCGGAGATGAAATGACATTGATATGTACAATTATATTGTTGTCTTATGTTAGATAGTATTGTGACCTAGAATAGCGTTCTAAGTCATTCCTACGACGTTGGCTGGTCGTAGTTCACCACTCGTACCCTTATTCCGGATGCGAATTGTGACACATTTTTAGTAGTGGCCCATGTAGGTCAAGTGTCGCAAGTAGAGCGATTTTGTAGTGGTGCAATGACTTAGTAGTACTTTATGAGCCTATTTTTGCATATAGGATATAGGCTGAGAGTATACTAAGTCACAACTAGAAAATACTTCCAAATACCTGCTATTGCTATCCTTATATATTTGAATGCTTGTTTTACTTTGAATAAATCTGTCATTCTTTGATGATATCGTTTCTTAATCAATATTGATTTCTTTGCTTCAAACTATCTTCAGGATGCCGCCAAAGACTATATCTTAATCGATATTGGTTTTGGGTTCGTTAAGGTTTGTGTGTGTTCATATGTGTGTGTTGAGGTTATTGCTGTAGGTGGTGGTGTTGCTTTTCCTTTGCTTTGCTTTCTTTTCTTTTCTTTTCTTTTTATTTCTTTTATTTCTTTTATTTCTTTTTTATTTAATATATAACTATATACATACATACACACACACACACACACACACACACACACACACACACACACACACATATATATATATATGTATATATATATATACACACACAGATGAGAATATAAAAATACAAAAAGAATATATTTGTATATTAATAAATTCCAAAAAAAATTATTACTTTTAACAAATAATTTTAAAAATAAAATAAAAAATAGGTTTATGGAATAGATTTAAATAAATATCTATATAAGTAATAAATCAAAGAATTAAAATTAATACAAAATAATCTAAGAAAATCCAACAGTTTAATAATGATAAAAAATACCTAAAATTAAAAAAATTAAAATTAGGGGGTTTACAAATTACTCCAATTTCTAATCAATTAGCATCCCATGGAGGCCTAGGAGCTTGGATTATAAGGAGCACTACTTAGAGGGATAATTTTTAGGAGCTTGTATCCATTACAATCCCTACTTGTTCACTTGGAGGAGTTTCATTGGGATCCGACTTCCAATAGGTATAAATCCTTATTTTTAGTGATTTCATGGTTAATTTTCGGTATTGAACCTTTAGGAATCCACCGATGGCTAAGTACCACTCATAGGGAGAAGAACTAGGTACTAGAAAGCCCTATTGTGATAGTTTTGTTGTCTTTTGTAACCAAATTGGAGGAAATTTGAATTTGGACCACCAAGTGTTTGAGAGAATGATATCTTGGTAGTTTGGGGGACTATTTCATGGTTTGGTAGTGTGTACGTGTCCATAATTGGATATGCGTAGGCTGTATCACGATACGACGTGGTACGTGTCGGTAGATTTGGGTTTTATGAGCCAATGGTTATAATTCTTATTATATTGCATAAAATTAGTTTATATATAAGTAATTATATCATATTAGTTATATTTTCGGGTTCTAACCATTGATGGAGGGTGTATCATTATGATGTAGCTATTGGAAGGATGTATCATGCGTATCGGAGAGCGATACGGGTGCGTATCGGAGGTGCACACCAAGTATTTGGTACTTGGTTGTATTTGGTGTGAGTGTTGCCTATATGTTTATATATGTATGTATATATTTTTTATATATATGTATATTGGTAGGTGTTTATATATGTATATGTGTGTATATAATTTTTTTTGAAGGTGTGTATGTGTTGGTGTTGCAAGTGACAGTCCACTTGGAATCGAGTGTGTATTTGTATATATAAGAGGGGAGAAGAGGAGTTGAACTGCGACTGTGATATATTTTCAGGTGTGTTTTGACTGTTGTGAGTGTGTTGAGTAGGGTTGGGCAAGTTTTAGGTAGCAGCAGCTACTGCAGTATCAATAATTAGAAGAGTAGCAACAACAACAAGAAAGGCAGCAACAATAGCTAGAATTGCAGTAGCAGTATTCAGAAGCATGGGAAAGGCACAATAGCAGTAACATGGGGGTCGGACTAGGAAGAATTAGCAACTGTAATAATTATTATATATATAACAACAGTGCAGTAGAGTTTCATAGGTTTCAGAGGAGTAGGGGTTGTGCCACACTGCAGTGGGAAGGGCAATGGCAGGAGTATCACAGTCCCTATGGAAAAGAAGTGAAAGTGTGTGGATGCATGTGTACTTGTGTAGGAACAGATAAGCATTAGGTTTGGAGCACAATAAGTTAAGCAACTTCAGACGATGATATACACAACAAGGTATGAAGGTAAGGGTAAATGCAAGTGTATATGTTTTGTGGTGTTGTCAAGTGCATAGTATAGTTGAGTGTCGATGGATAATTGAATGTATCAAATATCTAGAGATAAGATATCAAGTGTTAAGATATTGGGTTTGGAATATATGTATAGGTAATGTGGGTTGAGGTAAATTGTATCAAGGTAATTGCCAAGTGTTAAGTTATGGGGTAAGGTATTAGTAGAGTGACTAGGCAGTAGGTTATAAGTTAAGGTATTGTATGGTAATAGGTAAGGTTTTGAGTTATAACTTAGATATTATATAATATTAGTATACATGAGTGTTATATATATATATATATATATATATATATATATATATATATATATATATATATATATATATATATATATATATATATATATATAAGCTAGTATAGCTAATACCAATAGGGTACTGACCTAGAAACCTAGGAATAGCTTGGTACAAGCTAGTTTTAGCTAGTATGGACTAGTTTGACTCCATAGGTCAACTTATAGGTAATTGTGAACCCAAATTGGAGTGTTGATCTAGTTTGACCAAGAAAACCTAGTTTTGACCTAGAAACCTAGTTAAACCTATTTAAGTATATTTATGAATCTGAAATACTATTTTGACATGAAAATTTATATATAGGTCATCGAGACTCGAATACGGACACTACTTGGTATCCATTGCTTAGGACCATAGGCGAGTTCATTCTCTGATAGTTTCTATTATTTCATAATTACTATAATATAAGTATTTAGTTATATTGTACTTGATTCCTGATACGATGATACACATATTAATATGTGTTGGATTTTCAGTCATGAGATGTTACTACCATATTCAAATCTTGCTTCTCATATTATCGTATGATACTAGCCAACTTCGTATAACATTAGCTAACTATTACTTATTTACATTATACTTGATGATCATACGATGTGACATGTCATGGTTGGATCCATCGTACTAGTCGGGCCTGGAAAGTACTAGATATATATATGATCAAGAACCTTAAGCAATGTTTAAAATAATGCATAATGTAGACAATAGCTAATCACACATTTTACTTGTGGTTGAGTTGCACTGTAGACAATAACTAATCACATATTTCACGTATGGTTGAGTTGCTCCCTCATTAAAAGTAGACAACTATCAACCCAAGCCGATCACATATCTAACTAGTATTTTAAAACACTTAGTGTAGTTACAGTTCTTCTCTATATTCTATTTTATTGTGTCTTGATTATGCCTTACTACCCTAGATTACCAGTCTCTCTTTACTGCCATACTATGGTATCTGTTCACTACTTTTTTATCTTATATTACATTCATTATTAATATTATAGTTTATAGTCATTATCAATTAATTTGGAACTGCTATTGGGTTATACTCGTTCCATCCTAACTGGATAACATTTTTAATGGATTTGGAGGATTGGTGTCCAACTTATTATGGACCACGAGAGGTATTTGCAGCAGCCTTGGACCCAGTAGTTCAGGAGTGCTTGCCGGAAAGTCTAGTCGGTGTCACCAGTTATCTTAGTTGTCTTTACTTAGTATTTCTACTATACTTGATTTGTCTCCAGCATCTTAGACTATTGAGATGTTATTATTTTAATTCCTAGACTTATGCCGGTATTACTAGAATTACATAGATTTAAGGTTGATGTTGGTTAAACTTATCTAGACTTGTGATTAGATCTCTTTCCTTATTATCTTATTGTTCTAATTATTTTCCTTATAGATTCCTTGTGATTGAGTATTATCATTACATATTGTCATCTTGTCCTTCTCATGGAGTTGAGATATTATTGATAGGTTGAGTTTATATTATTGTGTGAGATTGATAGTTAGTTATTATTGACCTAGATAGCGTTCTACGCCATTGTTGCAGTGTAGGCTGGACATTACCATGTACTCGTGTCCCGAACATCTGGGTGCGGGTCGTGACACATTTTTGTGGTGGCCCATACAGGTCAGACTTTTCAATTAGTACGATGTCATGGTAGTCCAACGGTTTAGTTGTACTACTGTGAGCCTGCGATAGGATATAGGATGAGAGAATTCCCTATCACAAATTATGATTTCTTGAATTATTCCTGGGATGACCCTTGAGAATCTTACTATAAACTCTATATCGAATCTGTTTCCACTTTTTTTGTTTACCTTCACATGTTCATTATTGACTTTGATTATTGTATCAAGATAAAATTTATGGAATGAATCGAGGTATATTCTGATCACGTATATGGATGAGGATAGTGAAGAAGGTAACCATTTTCCTTAGTTATGGAGTCTATAGTTTATTGCAGCCATATTAGTTGGCGTGGCAAAAATATAAAAGACTTATTTTGGATATACTTCTCTTGGTTTTGGAACATAGAGTTCTCACAGCTATGCTAGCTGGCGACGCAAAAATTTTGGGCAACATAATCATAGAGGTATATACCTTAGTTATGGACTCTTAGTTTATCGCAGCTATGCTTACTAGCACGGCGAGGATTCTGGAAAACATGATTTTGGATAGACATGTATGATTATCAGATTATATCTTAAATTGGTTCTTAATGTATCATCCCTGTCATTCTAACCCTGTTATCACTGAGTTATGTTCCATCAACCAGCTAGTAGAGGTTAGAGATACCCTTAGTTCTTTTAGTTCATTCCCATATAGAGCTTTACCTTTATCTAGTTTCTAAGTCAGAACCCTTGGGTGGGAGTATTTGTGACTAGATATGAGGTACCTTTAGTATAATAGATATTTAGCATATGAGAATTTTGGTGACTAGTACATTGGATATGGATGAGATACTTATCTTGGTAGGAGGGTATCACCTGAGTGTCATGTATAGAAGTTAGTGTCATGTAGATAGTATTAGAAATTCAATCGGTATCCTATATATTGCATCCTAGAACTGTTAATATAGTATCCTAGGTGGTGTGTGCCAGTGGGCTAGGTGTTCTCCTATTCTAGAGCTATAGTGTATCACTGATACTAGAGTTAGTGACCCATTATAATAAGTACCGTGCTTAGTGAACTCTTGTGTAAGTATCAGATATAGGTAAGGGGTCCAGTTAGGCCACCTGTGGCACAACAAATTATCCTACACCAACAGAGAGCGACACCGAGAAGGATATGGCTTTTTCGATGATGGTCGAGAGGACCAATACTATAGGTGATGGGTTAGCAGGTTATGTTCCTTTCTTTCCTTTCCTTTCCTTTCCAATTATTATTCTATTTAATTTTTTAATACTTTATAGTTGCATCAGTGATTGTTGTGCTAGTCTATAGTTAAAACCTTGATAGAGAGTATAATATCATGATTAGTTGGATTTTAACCATGCATGCTTGATAATAAAGATCAATTATTTCCAATAGAGATTTATATTTGTGTGATTTTTGGTTAGATTTCCTAGATTAAGAAGTATTGAAAGAATGAGCTATGAAGAGGAACTAGACGTGATTACTGGAGTAATTGTGAGACTCGTCTCACAGTATTCGTATTTTATGCGAATAAGTATTTTGTGCTAGTTATTGCATTTTATTGGATCTCAAGTAAACTCAGAAATTCATAAAATTCAAACTTTACTGCTTGGCTGGCATACCGACGGTGTACTATAGTATACTGACGGTATACTGTCCGACAGATATTTGTTTCACTTTTGACATATTTTTGAGATATTTTTTCTATAAATAGTACTCGAGATATTTTATTTTCTTCTTTCTCTTTCTCTCCTCTCTTTTCTTCATTTTCTCTCAATCTTGGAAGAGTGGTCTTAAGACCTGGAGGGTGGTTTCAAAACTCCATCGTAGTGGTGGACTAGAAGGTTTAGGCTGGGAGATCACGTTAGGCAAGTACGTCTTGCCGATTTCGTGAACTTCTTTTACTTTCTATCATTTTACTTTTCTGGAGCTTGGTTATTATTATTTTTCTTAGACTTGCTTTACTATTAGTATTTATATCATAATTTCTAGCCTAGTGACCATCTCGGTTTTAATTTCTGGAAGAATCTCGTTCCTTCCTTTTTTTTGGTAACTCGATAATGGAAACGGTACCGAAGTTGTGACCGTGTGATTTAGTCCATATTGTGAAATGAGACTTACCCTAGACTTGACTTTCTATTAGATTTGGTTCTAGTAATTTATGGGATTTGATTTGGGTCCCAAAAATCGGACTTGATTTAACTATGTTTATTCTTAGAAACTGGCATACCGACGATATACTACAATATACCGATGGTGTACCGATTTCAACCAATCTAATTTTTAGATATTTTTCTGTGAACCCTATTTGCATACCGACGGTGTACTACATTATACCGACGGTATACCAATCCTGCCGATATTGGTTGACCGACTTCAGGATATTTTCTTCGCCGGCATACCGACGGTGTACTGGGTTATGCCAACGGTATACCAATTTGTGAAACTTTATTTTCCAGTAACTTTTTACCTACTTGGAACGTCATATCGATGGTATACTACAGTATACCTATGGTATAATGATTTATTGGAATCTAGAACTTGTTGTATTTTTCCTATCTCTGGACCAGTGTACCGACGATGTACTGAACTATATCGACGGTATATCGATCGTGCACTTTCTTTAGAAATTCTTGTTTTTTCGTGATTTCATGTTGAAACTTCTAGTTTTTGCTTGGAAACATGATTACTTGACCTAATTTTGGACATGAACTTACATGGCTTCAGATGACTTGACTTGACTTGGCTTTACTCGATTTTACCCAGCTTTGCCCGGCTACACGTAATGACATGATTGACTAGACTTGACTTGGCATGACTTTACATGGCTTCATCGGATATGGCTTGACTTGGTTTCACATGGTTTTATTTGGTTGGACATGTCTTCAAATGGTTATACATGGCTTTGCCTGGCTTCACCTGGATTGACATGGCTTCACTTGGTTTTACCCGATTTCACTTGGTTTCACGTGGCTTAATTGTTGTCGTGGCATACATGAGTATGGTTGTGTAATGTATATTAAATTTGTTTATATTACTATTAGAACTTGATTTGTCTGCATCATGTCTAGGATGGATTATACAGAATGCCATACCCGAATTCATACAAGAAACTGCTAGGGGTTAAGTAACTAGAGATTTACTTAGTACATCGCTAGAGATTTTCCTAGATTGTATGCAGTCCCGGTTATTCGTACTGTTATCTTGAGGAGTATTCAGTAGTTTATATTATGGTGTATCTTGAGGAGTATCCAGTTGGTAGTGTGTATGGATATCCCGGACAGACTGCAGGGGCATGCGATCAGAAGAAACTCTAGCATCGCGTTGCATTATAAAGTTAGTAATTTGAGGATTGTTATAACCCTAGTTAGTTGAAGGTATCAAGTCATACTTATGTGATTTGTCGTGATTGATGGATAGTCTAGGCTTCACATGATCACTTTTACTTTCAGTACTTGTTATTTTCATATTGATTATCAGATCCGGATATATCTTATTGCAGATTTTATATTATTTATTATCCTAAGCTATTTTATATTTATTCTTTACTTCCCAATATTTTTATTACTTGTGTTATTGGTTTAAGTTCCTAGATTGGCTTCCTTTGTAGTACTTGCTATTTGAGGGTGTAACCCCACTGGTATTTTATGGCCAGATCTAGTAGCAACACCGGAAGATCTTTCATACTTTCCTGAGGATGGTGGCCACTAGGAGCACCAGACCGCTTGAGTAAGTTTTTTTACTTTTCCATCCTGATATACATTCTATTTTGGGGCATTTAGCCACCGAGCACATATATATTTAGCTCTTATTTTGGTTTGATCAGTTAGCCTACGGGCATTAGCATGATTGACATACCCTAGGGTTGATCATGTATGACTCAGATTCTGGCTAGTTTATTCATTCTGTGTTTACTAACATTATGATCATCTATATATTATAGTTTGGGATACTTTACTATTATATTTCAGCTGATCTTACATCTTGTTATTATTCTTGTTCTTGTGATTGAGATACGAGGGTTATTGGACCTAGGCTTGACTGTTGGTTTATAGTAGTGATCCCTCATGTCTTACAATTTTACCGTATATACGGAGTACCAGAGTGCTCTAAGTATACGTAGCTGGCCTTGTTTGTCCCACTTTCAAGTATTCTGGTTCTGGGGCGTGACAGTAATTTTATCGAAAGAAATAGTATAACCGAATCAAAACATCAATGTTAAAAAGGGATATTGATCGAGTGAAAATTATGTTTTGAAGTTATAAAGGAGAACTTGTAATCGAAGAAAGGATTAGTTGGTTATTAATGAATAGTAAAATTATAGGGCGGTATTGAAGACTAACGGGGTAGTCAAAGACGATGATTGATCTTGAGAATCTTGTTATTAGTAAATTTGATGATGAGGGAAAATGAATATAATTGAGGATTAAATTTTAAGGTGCTAAGGTCATAGTAAATCTTGAGTTTCATTGATTTACGGGTAAAAGGAAAATTGAGGGAAATATTATGTTGGAGATAATGTAGATAGGAATGAGAATAATGAGAGTGTATAAGGGTGATGGAGGAAACCATATTTCGACCAAAATACGAAATTGAGATTTGAATATGTTTAATGGAGCAGGCTAAAATTTTGAAGTAATAAGAACTATATAATGAAATAACCTAATTTCGAGGATATAAATTAAGGCAAAACTAGATGTCAAACTATAAGAGGAAAGCATTGGTAGTGAAGTAGTTGAATTGGAAGAGGATACCATATATTGGAGGATAGTAGATGAGTGGAAAATAAAATAAGGTATATGATATTTTGACTAGAGAATATTTAAGTAGATAGAATCTTGAAATTGATACGATGGATTTGAAACTCGAATGAGAATTAAATTTTGAAAGATGGACTCTTCCATGGACAAGATTGAAAATTTGGGTAACTGGAACCTACAGAAATGGTAATGGAAGGCAGAGGAATCGTAAGAATAACTAGAAATGATAGAGAGAAAATATTGATGGATAAAGGAGAGTAATTTTTCAAATAGTTCATGAATTTTTTTGAAATGTTAAGGATGGTAGATCTGAAGGTAGGTTAATGTATCAAGGACAGTGTAGTGACTTGTACTGGAAGCTTTAAAATCTGTGTAATGAGGAATCAAGGTTTTGTGGAACATGATGATTATATGATATTCCTATGAGAGGAGATATGTAAGCATTACCTTATATTAGAGCCGTGAGGTATTCTTTTTTCTTGATCGTGCTTGTTCTGTTCTAGTGCTAGTTTCTTCCTTAAATTTCGAGGATAAAATTTTTCTAAGGGAGGTAGGATTGTAACTACATAATTCTGGGTAGAAGGGTATTTTTTTCATTTCATATAATTAAATTGGTATTAATATAAATAGTTCTTATATAATTATTTGTTACTAGTGTGCTAGCTAGTTCGTTTAGACTTAGTATAGGTTGAACCAACTAGACTAGTCATGATTTAATTACTTCCATTAGTAAAATGGTAGAATATTTCCTTTATTTAATTAGATACCTTTCTCATAATCTTAGATTTCATTCATGACAACTAATAGGAGACTAGAGGGGACAATTTAGACATTTTGCATGGACCCAAAGCTAGGGTAAGTGACCGACCCTATATAGGGGGTATTAGCCTCTTTCATTTGTCATTTCCTATTCTATTTTAGCCCTAATTTAGTTCTTCCCAAAATTGAAACCAATCTCCATCAATTTCTACTCAAACTACTCACATTCCTAATGAATTAGCATCGCATGGAGGCATATGAGCTTGGATTACAAGGAGCAATAGTTGGAGGGGTGATTTCTAGGAGATTGTGTCCATTCCAATACCTACGTATCCACTTGGAGGAGTTTCATTGGGATCCGACTCTCATTAGGTATAAATCCCTATTTCTAGTGATTTCATGGTTAGTTTGTGGTATTGAACCTTTAGGAACCCACTGATGGCTAAGGACCACCCTTAGGGAGAAGAACTAAGTGCTAAAAAGCTCTATTGTGATAGTTATGTTGGCTTTTGTCGCCAAATTAGAAGAAATATAAATTTGGGCCACCAAGTATTTGAGAGAATGATCGCTTGGTCGTTTGGGAGCATATTTCATGGTTTGGTAGTGTGTACATGTCCATAATTGGATATGTGTAGGCCGTATCATGATACGTCGTGGTACGTGTCGGTAGATTTGAGTTTTGTGAGCCAATGGTTATAATTCCTATTATATTGCGTATAATTAGTTTATATATGTAATTATATCATATTATTTGTATTTTGGGGTTCTAACTATTGGTGGAGGGGTGTATCATGATGATGTAGCTATTGAAGGGCGTATCATGCGTATCGGAGAGCGATACATGTGTGTATCGGGGTTTCACACCAAGTGTTTTATACTTGGTTGTGTTTGGTGTGAGTGTTGTCTATATGTATATATGTATATATTTTTTTATATAAATACGTATATTGGTAGGTACTTATATATATATATATATATATATATATATATATATATATATATATATATATATATATATATATATATGTGTGTGTGTGTGTGTGTGTGTGTGTGTGTGTGCGCGTGTGTGTGCGCGTATATATATTTGTTTGTAGGTGTGTATGTGCTGTGATAATGAAGATGGTAAAGTGTGACTGTGTTGGTGGTGTTGCAAGTGATAGTGCACTGGGAATCGAGTGTGTGTTTGTATGTATGGGGGGGATGGAGAAGATGAGTTGAACTGGGACTGTGAGGTATTTTTCGGTGTGTTTTGACTATTGTGTGTTTATTGAGGAGGGTCGGGCAAGTTATAGGTAGTAGCAGCTACTGCAGTATCAATAATTTGAAGAGCAGCAATAAAAGCAAAAAACTGAAGCAGCAATAGCAAGAATATCATTAGCAGTATGAAGAAGTAGGGGAAAGGCACAACAACAGAAACATGGGGGTTGGTCTAGGAAAAGTTAGCAACTGCAGTAATTGATGTATATATAACAACATTACAGTAGAGTTTCATAGATTTCAGAGGAGTAGGGGTTGGGCCACACTGCAGTTGGAAGGGCAATGACAGGAGTATCACATTCCCAATGGGAAAGGAGTGAAAGTGTGTGGATGCATGTGTGCTTGTGTAGGAACAGAGCAGAAGTAGGTATGGACCACATCAAGGTGTATATCTAAGGGTAAGTGCAAGTGTATATGTTTTGTGGTGTTGTCAAGTGCATAGAATATGTGAGTATCGAAGGATAATTGAAGGTATCAAATATCAAGGGAAAATGTATCAAGTGTTAAGATATTGGGTTTAGAATATGTGTATAGGTAATGGGTTTGACACCAAGGTATTGGGTTGAGGTAAATTGTATCAAGGTAATTACCAAGTGTTAAAGTTATGAGGTAAGCTTATAGTAGAGTGACTAGGTAGTTGGTTATAAGTTAAGGTATTGTAAGGTAATGAGTTATAACTTAGATATTATAAAATATTAGTATGCATGAGTTATATATATATATATATATATATATATATATATATATATATATATATTAGTAGTACCTAATATAGCTAATACCAATAGGGTTTTGACCTAGATCCAAGAAATAGCTTAGTACAAGCTAGTTTTACCTAGTATTGACTAGTTTGACTCCATAGGTCAACTTTACAGGTAGTTGTGAACCCAAATTGGAGTGTTGACCAAGTTTGACCATGAAAATCTAGTTTTGACCTAGAAACCTAGTTAAACCTATTTAAGTATATTTATGAATCAGAAATACTGTTTTGACATGGAAATTTATATATAGGTCATCGAGACTCGGATACAGATACTATTTAATATCCATTGTTCAGGACCACATGCACGTACAATTTTTTTATAGTTTCCATTATTTGATAAGTACTATTATACAAGTTTTTAGTAATGTTGTACTTGATTCCTAACATGATGGTACACATATTAGTATGTGTTGGATTTCCAGTCATGAGATATTACTTCCATATTCAGATCTTGCTTCTCATATATATTATCGTATAATACTAGCCAATGTCGTATGACATTAGCCAATGATTAATTGTTTATATTAGACTTGATGATCGTTCGATGTGACATGTCATAGTTGGATCCATCGTACTAGTCGGGACGGGAAGTACTAGCTAGATATGTGATCAAGAACCTTAAGCAATATTTAAAATAATTCATAATGTAGACAATAACTAATAGCATATTTCACGTGTGGCTGAGTTATACTGTAGACAATAACTAATCACACATTTCACGTGTGGTTGAGTTACTCCATTATTAAAAGTAGACAACTATCAACCCAAGCCGATTACATAGCTAACTATTTTTTTAAAATATTTAGTATAGTTACAGTTCTTCTCTATATTCCATTTTATTGTATACTGATTATGCCTTATTACTCTAGAATGCTGTCTCTCTTTACTGTCATACTATGATATTTGTTTACTGCATTTTTTATCTTGTATTACATTCACTATTACTGTTTATAGTCATTATCAATTAATTTGGAACTACTATTGGCTTATACTCGTTCCATCATGATTGGATAATATTTTTTAGTAGATTTGAAGGATTTGTGTTCGACCTAGTACGGACCACATGAGGGAGTAGCAGCATCCTTGGACCCAGTAGTTCATGAGTGATTGTCGGGAGGTCTAGCCGGTGTCACCAGTTATATTAGTTGTCTTTACTTAGTATTTCTAATGTACTGTATTTGTCTCCAGTATCTTAGACTATTAAGATGTTATTATTTTGATTCCTCGACTTATGTTGGTGTTACTAGACTTACTTAGATTTGAGGTTGATGTTGTTTAGACTTATCTAGACTTGTGTTTGGATCTCTTTCATTATTATCTTGTATTGCCGATTATTTTCCTTATAGATTTTTTGTGATTGAGTATTATCATTACATATTGTCATCTTGTCCTCCTTATGGAGTTGAGATATTATTAACATGTTGAGTTTATACTATTATATGAGAATGATAGTTATTTATTATTGACCTAGACAATATTCTACGTCGTTGTTGCGGTGTAGGCTAGACATTGCCACGTACTCGTGCCCCGAACATCCGGGTGTAGGTCATGACACCTGAAACTCGTTCAAATATTCTACTACTTAGGCACCCTCCATATACTTCGAGTTGATGAGTTAACAAATAAGAAATGCCTTATTGTCAGTCGCTTCATTTTGTACAGTAAATACAGCTTCTCCCATAATGCTTTTGCCCAACTCTCCATTGACACGTGGTAAAACACTGAATCATCTAGCTATTGGCGGATGAATCCAACGGTATTCCGATCCAATTGTTTCCAATTATCTATAGCTTTGTCCAATGTCTTGGCTTTATCGCCATCTAATGGAGCATGCAAGTCCTTGTACCAGTATAGATCCTTCATCCTTGGCTTCCAAATCGTCCAATTTTCCCATGTGAAGGTGATCATACGTATGTTAATCTACTCTACAGACATGTGTGCACCATCCCTCTCGCGAACCTGAGAGCTCTGATACCTGATAATGGGATCATACTAGATCCAAATATGCTCTGATACCACATGTTGGGAACAAAATGCTAATATTGCGTACTGATACCACATGTTGGGAAATAAAAACTTAGTCCAACCCACCTGAGATAACCAACCCTTATCTAAAGAAAGAACCAAACATAGATAAGAATAACGTATATGGTCGGTGACTATGTCACCAGGAAAAATCCTAATCTATATAACTCAGGAAAAATTATAAGATTGAATAAAACTAATGTTGAACCCTTTGCCCTACTAGGTTTAACCCTCTCACCACATTCAAGAAAAAAAGACAGAGATTACAATAAAATCATTCACCCTACCCATAGTGATCTTCTGGAACGAAGACGATGACTACTCGATTAGATTTTCTCTTCCTTCTATCTTGGATGGCAAGCCCTAATAGCATAGCATGGACTTTATCATAGATTTTATGTGGACAAGCACCCTGAATATATACCGTATGCTCTTATTTTGTTCCTCCACCCTCAACCCATATAAATAGGATAAGAAACCTATTTTAGGGTTTAAAAAACCCTAAAATTAGCCCACCAACAGATCTGGACGTCCACCAGCATCTGTAATGCCCCGCTCTGCGTTGGCATTATGTATCAAGGTGAGTGGACAGAACTTCGTTCTCTGATTCTTGTACGCCTTAATAATAAGTCTGAGTTTTTGCTTGCTTGTTTTCATAAGAGAATGATAGAAACTGCCTTGCATGCTAATAAGTGAACTCACCTAGCTTATCTTTGAAACGAATATGCCTGCTTAACGAAGAGACCCTGAAACGCCTGTCCAAAAGTATGTGTTTGCATGAACATGTTCCACTATCGCCTATGCTCTAAGAGAACCATATCGTGTGCCTGAATGTGTTCAAAGATAAGGCATCTTGTCCTGCAACAAAGAAATATAGTCTGATGGTTCGTCTCGTCTGCATCCTAAAGTTTATTTGATAGTGTTTTCATGCATTCGAATCGGTCGGACAATAGCTATTTGGTGGAAAGCAACCATGTTTCACGGCTACTACAGAGATAGTGGAAAGCAACCATGTGTCACGGCTACCAATAGCATCAGATAAATGAGTCATTGGTTATCTGGATCAACCGCTGTCGATCCTTAGATACTCGGGGACCGCACTGCAGATAAGATAGTTCATTGTGTTGGCTTAGATAGAGGACTGACCCTAGATATGCATTTGTGTCTAGATGTGCATTTGTCCAAAGAGTCTTTGAGTATAACTCGTGAGACATGCTGCGCACACCCTGAAACAGAACAATCGGCTTGTCTTGCTTATATCGCATATAAAACTCTGTTTTTAAAGATGTTTCCAAAATAATGTAATATGACTCCATTCTTATGCTACATGTAACAGACATAGGTAAAACTAGAAATATCACTAGTAATGTAATATTTTATAACATGATTACTTAGTGTTGGTTTTAGTGAATGCTTGCTTCTGTTCAGTTGTTTATTCTCACCAGTACTTATAGAAGTGCTGACCCACCAACAGTTTACTTGCTTGTAGGTACTGGATCGTCCGAGGGAGCAATAGGCGTGCCTCATCCCCAAGACCCAGAAATTCTGGTTTTGATTGCCTCAACCATGCTTTCGTATAGAGGGGCATAATGTATGGAACGATGCCTTTGTAAACAAAGAACCCAGTCCCTCGATTTGCCCCGAATACTCATTTGGCTAAATGCATTGCATTGCAACAATGTCCCTCCGCCGCTTACTCGATTGATACTATGATAGCCAAACTTTAACGATGTTGCCTTGTGCGGATGGAACCCCAGGCTCATACAATATCACGTCCCGGTATCAAACGGCCAAACGTAGTGCCCCGTCAGAGCGCCGAAGCGCGATAATTCGTGTCCGGTACGCCGAGGCACAGTGATTCGCGTCCGGTCCCAGTGGAGGAAACTGTGGTCGGGCTGCCTTCGGGGCCGAGGCATGACAACATCCAACGGTATAGATTAGAACCTTAAATTCGTCAGCCACGACCGTCATCGAACTCAGGCAGAGTTTGGTTGGCCCCTTGCAAACAGTTTTGGAACAAAAATATCAGAACTCGGGTAAAACTCTCTCCCTAACCGAACTTGGCCTAAATTCGGTCCTTGTTGTCACAGAACCTCCAGACTGACTAGAGCTCAATAATTCATTGTTTTATAGTCGACCATTGTATTAGGTCGAGATACAATATCATGTTTCTTCAACTTCCAACAAATCAGACAGTTGTCATGAAATACACAGAAACTAGCCCAGCCAATCGTGCTAAGGCATAAGGACAACACGTTTACATAAAAATAAAGAGCGATTTAGTGATAAGCATAGTGAGGAATATGAAGGAAAGCATACTGAGTAATGATGGAAGTTATACGATTGTTCATTTTTTCCAGGAATTTGATATTTTCTTCTACAAAGGTAACATGTTTCATGCCACTTTTCATGTTTTTCTATTTTCTCACATTTTACTCTGATAAACGGCTCGTTAATAGAATCCCTAATCAACGATACCTTAGGCTTATGAGTGCTTTGAGAGCATTAAAGCATGACATTCTAGCAGTAAATGAGGAATTAAAAAAATGGCTGACAAAGTGAACAACGTACATAAGAGATATTGGCCTACTAATAGTAAGAAACTACCAACCAACAATCAATGCCAAGAAGGAACAAATAATAACTCACCATTTTTATTGGTGTTGGATGGGGTTCCCAACCAACGTGGAGAACATCTTGAGTGCAATAAACATCATCCATGTGTCATAGAAAATCTCGAAAAGTCAAATGGAACAAAGGAGGCGAGTTTCAACGCTTGTCAGAATAGTAAAAAAATTAGAAAATAGCAGTCATTTTCGTGGTATGTTGCCGTTATACCGAATTTGGTGATGTTTATTCTAAAAAGATTCTAAATAGAAATATCAAATTTTCAATATACCGTTAGTATACCGATACCGGTATACCGATGTCTGGGCTGAACCGAAAATTGGTATTTTAATTACATTATTGGATCTAATCAACAGTATAATTTGCTGCAGGATTTAGGGGGCTTTAAATTGGTCGTTCATAACCCTAATTCCAATCTAATATATCATTATGGAAATCAAGGAGAGAGTTCTCAAGTTTACCAATTTTGAAGACGAGAAAGTAGGGATTGATGACTATTTCAAAGAGAGATCGATTTTTCTGGTCATCTCCGACTTCAGAAACCTCTTGTAATATATTTTTATTACTTTGAGTAGTTGTGGTGATATGGTTGGATAAGTAGAGAAGTTTGTAGAGAATATATTCTTCTAATTCTCAGTGAAGGTTTTCCATGGTTGGACTTCGATCGTTTTATGATTTTTTTTTTGGAAGGATTTTCTACATCAAAATTTATTATGTTTGAGTTTATGCTTCTTTATGATTTTTGCAAGTTGGTTTTGTGCATTTTACTTCCTTTCTCTCGCAGTCTCTTAGTTTGAAAAAGATAGTTTCTGTATTTATTCTAAACAAAGTGGTATCAGAGCCAAGTTCTCACAGCAGTATCAAGACAGAAGTTGCCAGTGTCAGAGTTGACAGTAAAACCAACTCGAAGAGATGGACGCAAAGTCGGTGCACATGAAAAACCTAAATGGTTCTAAGTACCACTATTGGCAGAGCAAGATAAAAGATTTGTTGTTCTTCAAGAAGTTGGATCTTCCTATATTTACTTTCAACAATTATAGTAATAAATCTAAAGAGGGCTAGAAGTTTGAGCATATATATGTGTGCGGGTATATCAAGAAGTTCGTGGACGAGAATGTGTATAATTATATCGCCAATATTAAGAACATAAGGGCATTATGGGAGAAGCTGAAATCCTTGTATACAAAAAAGACAGAGGTAAACAAGTTGTTCCTGATCCTACATATGATGTGTATAAAGTACAAGAATAGTTCATCCATTACAGATCACTTGAGTGAGTTTTAGGGCATGGTTGACCAGTTATCATCAATATGAATTAATTTTGACGACGAAGAACCGGGACTTTGGTTGCTCTGTACATTGCCAGACGCATAGGAGATCGTACGCGTGTCTATGATTGATTTTGCTCCAAAAGTCACGGTTAATTTGGAGTTCGTCAATAGGGAGTATTAAATGAAAAGACATAGAGGAAATCTCAAGGAACGTTATCTATATGTCATTTAGAGGTACTTATTTGAGAGAGTCGAGGCAGGAGTAAAGCAAGGGTCCATGCGATGGTAGAGACAAGAGAAGGGACAAGTTAAGAGTCGGTATAGGGACTTCAAGTATTATTATTGTGGCAAAAGGGCCACATCAAATAGAACTATTTTGTTTGGTAGAGAGAGAAGAATGATGACAAGGAAAAGTAGAGTAAGAACACACATTATCCGTCTCAGCTTATGGAGACGATATCATTATTGTAGGTGATGAGGTTTTCATGAAACTTGCTTGCGATAATAATTCTTGGTTGGTGGACTTAGCAGCTTAGTGCACGTACACAACAAGGAACTATTTTCCACATACTCAACAAAAGGCTGTGGAGTACTGAAGATGGATAATAATTATTTTAAACATCAGAGTTGAGGGAGAAACTTTAGTCACTCTAGAGGGGGGTGAATAGAGTGTGTGTGACACTAATCCAACAAAACTACGACAATTACCAACTTATAAAACTGCTATAATGAGTAAGACTAAGATTAGAGTAGTAGCAGAGTATAAGTAAAGTAAAATAAACAAAGTTTAGAAATCAAACACAGACTCCGAGATATTTATTCTAGTTTTTCTTGTAGAGGACTAGTTTAGTCCCAAGAACTCTTGCTCGGATTTAAATTCACTATTTGTGAAATAGAGTACAACACAAGCTTTGATCCGAAGGCTTTGAGACTTCTTACAGACACGAGATTTTGATCCGAAGACCTCACCAATTTTAGACTCACGTGCTTTGATGAAAAGAGCACAATAAATTCTAGACTTGATAATTTGTAACCTAATTCCAAGCTTGTAAAACTCGAACCAACTTATAATCAAAATCGCACATGGTACTAGAAGGCTTTGAGTTGCTCTTGGGAATGGAAAGTTTTAACCTCAAGAAATGAATATGAAAGAAAGAAGAGATGAATAAATAAATAAATGAGTCATTTAGAATGGTAAAAACTCTTCTCTATTTATAGTATTTTCAGAACCGAGTTCTGTCTGAGTTCGGATGTCGCCAACGTTCAGAATTTTAAATATTGCATCTGAACTTGTGGATGATCGAGACTTTCTAGGATGGCTAAATCTAGGATGATAGAGTTCGGCCCGAGTTTGGTCCAAACTCTTACCTACTCTAGTCAGATCAGATCAGTTCAATTTGACTAGGATTTTGGCTCATTTGTGGACATATATTTGTGGTGTTAACAAATGGATTTGAGTCTGGTCGAGTAGATTGAGTATGGGTGTAGGTTAAGTTTCCTAATGCCAGTGCGACTTGATTTACATAATTTCTAGACTCAATAAATTTAAAAAAATACATAGACAAAAAAATAAACTATGTTATTGTAGTCTCTATCAATCTTGTAATATTATAGGGTCGCAGTCTCGTACGTAGCAATCTTCAGTTTGTAATTGCATATATCGAATCAAGATTATATCGATTATCAAAATTAAGTTGACTGTGACACGCTTGTGCCAATAATCTCTCCTATTTTGATAATTGACAAACTATGACTGATACATCAATAAAAATAAGGTATAACGCGATCCGCAATGCTCCGTAATGCTCTACCGCTAATTATGAGCGAAAACTTGCAACTTTGATAGCCGTTCTTTCTTTCCGTTGTTCTTTCTCATCTTCTTGTATCATTCATCTTCTCCACTCTCTTTTTTTAATTTTTTTATGCATGATCTTTTCTCATGTATCATTTATCTTCTCCCCCTTTGTCAGTTGATAAAAATGGAAAGCTCCTCCGAAATCATTGATATATCGAAAAGTTACATTATAAATATAAAAAAAATATAGATGAAATAATAAAGTCGTGTCATATTTTATATACTACTTCTTGCCCATTGTCAGTTGATTGAAATATGAAGCATCGGAATTACTCCACAAACTTTTAGTCAGAAGAACGAAATTAAATTGTGTGGCTATATTACAGAACTAAATGCAAGATATACTTTACAAATTATATATTCTATAAAGTATTGATCATTTTGGGTTAGTTGTAGGAGTCGTATCACAACTAGCGGTGGTCCGAAGATACTTAAGTACCGTGTCGCTTAGGCAATTTATGCCTTTTTAACAGGAGCCCTTTTGGCTTGTAACCAAAAGTAATTATTACTTTAAAGATTATCGATTTATAAATAATATAAGCAACTTATCTTATACAACATTAAAATCCAAAATTCCTAATTCTCGACGAATAAAATTGAAGCGATATTCAGCTAAGGGTTTTGTAAAAATATCAGCTAATTGATGTTCAGTAGCAATAAATTCTAAACTAATATTTTCGTTTGAGTGATGGTCTCTAAGAAAATGATGTCTTATTTCTAGTCATAAATTAGTAGTAATATTGTTTTGAGAAAACATGCAATAACTTGTCAAAACATAGTTTAAAAATTGATAAACATCCAATGTATATATGCAAGCACAAAATAATATACCTTTCAAGTAACAAACAACCTGTGCTAAACACATATATTTATGAAAGCCAATTTCAATAACTATGACAATTAGAATATAAATTATTGATGAGAAACTATCTCAAAACTATAAAGAATTAACTCAATTCAAGAACTCAAGATCCTATGAACTCAAGTGATATGTATACTAAGAATAACAAAGCATGCATAGACAAGTATGTCATACTAATAGAAAGTTAGTAAATGACTCCATAGTTTGAACTAATCACTTAAGCTAAATAACTAGCCAAACTTAAGAGAGAATTTAACTAATCATGCTAGTTTCATATATCTTATTTTAATTTGGATAAACAATTAAAAGATATCAATAAGAGCTAATAACATTAATTAGAAACATGCTAGATTCTAGATCTTTAGCCATTCTAGAAAGATTCAATTAGCACGCGCATTACCAAAGTGGCTCTTATGGCCATACTTATGTTGGTGCAATTGCTTGGAAGATAAAATTTATAGCTATGCAATCACCAACGTAATCATCAGTGCTATGTCCTGATGCATGAAGTTTTACCTACAGTTTTAGGCAAAGACTTTGGTACCCAAAATTTGGATCCACATTGATTAGCTTTGGGAACCTACTTATATATATTTATATCAACCAATTTTTTAACCTTGCACTTCTGTGAAATATGTTATTTTAAACTACAATAATGACATGTAGCATAGACATTTGTGTTAGGTGTAGAAGTATAAGTAGGTGAAGTGGTATTTTGTGTCCGCCTTGGATACTTGTAGTAGAAGACATGATTGTGTAAAGCTTTAGCCTTGTTTGCTTCCTGTATATTTGATCTGTCGTGGGTGATTTTGTGTCTAGTTATGTGTTTAGTTCTTGATTGAGTAATAGGTTCAATGGTTTGTTTACCTAATCAGACTTCTAATCTTTTATTAGCAACATATATCTTATTATATTTAGAAGTAAGAGCATCAATTCTAAGTGGGGCTATAGAATACTTATTATTTTATGACTCTAATTTTTTCTTAAGTTTAGCATTTTCTTGAGTGTTTTTATTAATGCATTCAAGTGCCGTATGCAATCTAAGCTTAAGTATGGAAATTTTAGTAGAGTTATCAGTAGATGAAGTGTTTGTAACTTCATATAATAAACAATTTATAAGATTTTCATTCTCAAGCTAATAAGACTTAATATCTTTTCTAGCTTGCTTATAATTATTTCTAAGCTTCTTGTGATCTTTAAATAAATCATTGAAAGCATCATATAATTAATCATAAGAAAACTCTTCAAATAAAGGATTATTATGTAGCTCGTTGTTTAATGCAATTAGGCATACATTTGTAGCATGTCTATATGTAAACCCCCTGATTTTTTAAAATATTTAAATATGGATTTTTTACAATTTTCTGGAATTTTCTGGGAATTTTTTGTAATTAAAAACAAGGTTTTAAATTATTAAATAATTTTTAGTAGATAATAAATGATATTAAAATATTACGAAAATAATATTTTTGGGTGTAAAATGAAAAACTGGACTTAGGATAATTTTTTTGGAAATTTATCGGGCCCGGGACCTATTTTTAAATCACATGAAAACAATTAATTAATTTTTATCTATTTATTTATTTAATTAAGTATTTTATTTAATTAAATAAAACCTGGCCCGGCCCAATCCCTCAGCAGCCCAACCCGGCCTGGCCCATTGGGCTCAGCCCAGCCCAGCCCCCGGCCAAGCGGGTTGGGCGGGTCGGCCAGACCCGCCCGCACCCGGAGACCCGCCCCCCCCCCCCCCCACGAAGCCCCAGCCCCGCGTCCACCGCCGCTCTGGCCGCTCCGCTCCGCTCCGCTCCGCTCGGCCACGCGTCGCCCAGCCCGCCACCCTCGCCGCTCCGCCCGGGCCACGTCCCCCCTCTCTCCGCCTCGCCCGGCCAGCAACCCCCCCCGGCAGCCTATATAAATCCCTCTCCGGCTCCCCCTCCCCGTCGACGCCACCTCGCCACCGCCAGACCCCCTCCGACCAGCCCAGCCCGCCGTAGACGACCGCCCGGCTCTCCTCCTCCGTCAGCCACCTTCCCTCCTCCCCTCCTCCTCTCTCCGGCACCGGCCAACAGCAGCCCGAGCGGCCAGAACCTCCACCGGCGCCACCCTAGCCCGGCCGGCCTCTCCCCCGCCGCAAAACCGCCGCTGCCCCTGGCCCCCTCCGCCTCTGCACGGCCGCCCAAGCCGCCGTCTCCGCCGGAATCCCAAGCCCTAACCCTAACCCTAATTCCTTTGTATCCAACACGTGTCGGACACGGTAAAACCCGGTTTCCGAGGACCCTGTTCAGGTACTCATATCTTCTTGCTCGTAGCTCTTTTTTTGATTCCGTTTTTTGCGTTACGAAGCCTGTATAACCCTCTCGGTGTCCGGATAAACCGCTCGGGACATCGCGTCCTGTGGTGATCGCACACCGCGATCCAAAAACAGGAAAAATTATGTCGTATTCATCCCAGAACTGGGTACGCCCCACCAAACGGGATGACTTGGTCGTGCGCGGTCTTCACAGATACGTGCGCGTCGTCGATACGGACGTGTGGGATTTCGCAGAAGCTGATTCGGATGTGCGTGCACACCGGGATCAACACGTATCCGCGAATAACGCCCCGTATCCGTACTTTCTGATTCTTGCTGTAACTTAGTGTACACATGTCGAATCGAGATAAAACTTGCGTCATCGGACTCGTAGTGATACGCTGGTCCTGTGACCCAAGTTTGGTTCGATTCTGAGAACGTTGACGAAATCGCATGTCGTGGGCCCCACAGGCCCCACTCGACGGACGATTTTGTGATCGGCTCATCGGAATCCAATTTTGGAAGTTCTGTTGGGTTCGTATCATCGTTCCTAACCTGTTGACACTAAGTTTGGTGAATTTGGAGACCGTTGACCCTGACATATTTTTCGGTGCAAAGCGGGCCCACGTGTGGACCCCGTTTTGACCCGAAATTGCCGTTTTTGCCCTTGTCTCCAAATTGGACTCAAGGACAGGCATTTCTAGCTGATTGATATTTTTTGGATCTGATGGTGATGTTTATTTTAGCAACCGGAGTACCGCCTGTAAATCCAACTGAAGTCAGAGCTGCAATCAGAGCCGGAACCACAGGCAAGTATACCTCGCCAAAACTTGCAGCTTTGCAACCTATTTCCTGGACTTAGTTATGCATCAGTGTGCAAGTGTACCTTGCCGAACCCTGCAGCATGCTACTTATTTCCTTGACTTAACTTAGCATCAGTGGGCAAGTAAAACTTGCCAATTCTCAGTAATTCCTGCTAAAGTATTTTACTTGATTTTTGTAGATTCATATGTAAACTTGTTTAACTGCTCAACCCAGGACACCTGATACTATTCATGTGACGGAATTGTCTGAGATATACCTGGTGATTCCGTATAGGATACATATTCATGATATTTACAGTTTACATGATTAGATTCTATCCTGACTCATTGTATTAGTTCGATCTTGCGTGACTTGTACCTGAGATTCTCTGGAACTGTGACGTGAAATTACATGGGGTGGGAAGAGTATTATCATATCAAGGCTGAATATAATATAAATACTGTTATCTGGCGGTGTCTTAGACTCTGATACAGAGCTTTGGTACCTTACTGGCCCTTCGAGAAAATACTGCTATGGTTTCTTCGACACTGATCCTGTAGTAGCCTCAGCCTGAGTATGACTAAAACTCTCACTTGCATATCACTTAGCTGGTTTACATATTTACCCTGCTGTTCATTATTTCTGTACTGCATTTATTTGGCTTGTATTATTTGTACCTTGTTATGTCCCCCCGAGGACCTGGAATGGACTATATCCCCAGGTATAGCCGTAGAGATCTACCCCGAGGTGTACGGTAAAGGAGCACTCCTTGGAGCAGAACCCGGAACCGAGGACAAGATAGTGGCCGAAGACTTCTCCTGAGCACCGGCTTCATTCACTCAGTATTTTTATTTCCAGTATTTTATTTCCTGTCTATTTCCTTAATGTAACAGACTGATTCTCGGATTGTTTCCCGAGATAATCTTATTTGAGATTTGTTTAGTTATTCTATTGTATTATTTCTGCCATTAAACTGTGTTTATTCTGTGGATGAGATTAGAAATACCTGAGACTTGTAACATCTTACTGTTAGACTACAGCTTAAGCATGCCCTGATGGATCCATTAAATTGGGTTGTCCATCGGTGCGTGCTGCTGGCCATTGCCACGTGTCCAGTCCCTCGGCATTTTGGGACTGGGGTGTGACATGGTTTTTGTGGTGGCCCATGCAGGTCTACGACTAAATTGTTCGGTTTCAACTTAGGGACCGAACAGGCCTGCAATAAGATAGGATAAGTTTTTAGGATCTCATCCACTTGCTTACATCTTTCTTGATCTCTATATCGACTTCTAATAATTTACATACATCCTGCCTTGAGTCCTGTGCGCCTCTTATTATTTATTTTGGATGCAGAAAAATGGACCCACAAGAGTGCAACGAGACTCCCGCCGGAACACCACAAGCTACAGGTGTCACCTATGACGACGAAGTGACACCAGTCGGAGGAGTTCCATCAACTCAACAGAGCCAGCAGGCAGGTCAACCTACCTCCAGATTTTGGCGTGATGACATCCCACCTCCGCCGCAGTTCGTTCCACCAGCGCCCGTATTCCCACAAGGACAGCCGATTGACGGGCAACAGATATTCCAATTGATCTATGCGATGATGCAAGCCCAACAACAAATCCAACACGAGGCTCAGCGTCGAGAGGCTGATTACTTGAGGAGCAGCATCGTAACTGCACTGGAGCAGGCCAACCTACCAGCTCGACGGCCTTCGACGGGCTCTATCACTGACTTCCGCCAACTGAAGCCCCGTACTTTTTCTGGCAAGAAGGAGCCCACAGAAGTTCATGAGTGGCTCACCAACATACAACATCAACTAGAAGCAGCTGAGCTTCCCCGGGAACGCTGGATGACTGCCGTCCGAATGCAATTGACAGGCAATGCGCACAACTGGTGGTTGTCCGAGGAGACACGGCTCGGACCAAACCGAGTTACTTGGGAGGAGTTTTCCAGACTCTTCCAGGAGATGTACATTCCAGCCATCGCTCGATCAGAACTTCAGGACAAGTTCAATCGCCTCACACAGGATACTATGACGGTGGAAGAGTACAACGCTGAGTTCATTCGTCTAAGCCGCTTCGCCCCAATATTGATCCCGACAGAGGAAGAGAAGGCCGAGAAATTCTTCGACGGACTGAACATTGAGCTACAGAAACTAATTGGGTCCGTCGCACCAACATCATACTCGGACGTCCTTGCTGCGGCTCGACGCATGGAGCGCGTCACCAAGAGAGAGACCAGTCTGAAGCGGCCCTCCACATCCGTACCAACCAGAGCAGCACAAGAGGAGTCTGCAAAGCGTCAACAAATAAATCCGCCACAAAGAGCAGCACCAAAAGCCTCCTACCTTCCTACTTATTACTACTGCGGCAAGATAGGCCATGTCGAGAAGGAGTGTAGACGTAAACTCGGACTATGCTTAGGCTGCGGATCCAGACAGCATGCAGTGAGAGACTGCCCTGGGCGTAGAGAAGGAACACCAAGGGCGAACCAGCAAACTCCACCAGCGCCTCGAGCAGCACCCTACCAGCAAGTTTAGCAGCAGCAGAGGAATCTACCTCAAGGACGAGGACAAGCTTACGTGGTGACTGTGCAGGACGCTGATGCGCGTAAGTGATTTATAGTTATCCGTTTCTAGTCTTGTTGTAGCTCGTGCCTATTGGTTCGTAACCTCAGCCCCAACCTAGTAAATTGCAACTTGTTAATAACAACCTGGTTTTCATAAAACTTGTAGTTCTTTTACTTTAACTAGATTTTCTCTGAAAAGTGTATAACTTTCATTTTTAGGGAAACGATATTTCCCTAAGTATCTTGTGATGTATTTCGAACGATACTTGCAACCGTGTCATCTCGGCTGACCGGTTATTCTTTGATTGCGAGGACGCAATCCTCTTAAGGGGGGTAGATTGTAAACCCCCTGATTTTTCAAAATATTTAAATTTAGATTTTTTACAATTTTTTAGAATTTTCTGGGAATTTTTTGTAATTAAAAACAAGGTTTTAAATTATTAAATGATTTTTAATATATAATAAATGATATTAAAATATTATAAAAATAATATTTTTGGGTGTAAAATGAAAAACTGGACTTAGGGTAATTTTTCTGGAATTTATCGGGCCCGGGACCTATTTTTAAATCACATAAAAACAATTAATTAATTATTATCTATTTATTTATTTAATTAAGTATTTTATTTAATTAAATAAAACCTGGCCCGGCCCAATCCCTCAGCAGCCCAACCCGGCCCGGCCCATTGGGCTCAGCCCAGCCCAGCCCCCGTCCTAGCGGGTCGGGCGGGTCGGCCAGACCCGCCCGCTAGCCCGCACCCGGAGACCCGCCCCCCCCACGAAGCCCCAGCCCCGCGTCCACCGCCGCTCCGGCCGCTCCGCTCCACTCGGCCACGCGTCGCCCAGCCCGCCACCCTCGCCGCTCCGCCCGGGCCACGTCCCCCCTCTCTCCGCCTCGCCCGGCCAGCAACCCCCCCCGGCAGCCTATATAAATCCCTCTCCGGCTCCCCCTCCCCGTCGACGCCACCTCGCCACCGCCAGACCCCCTCTGACCAGCCCAGCCCGCCGTAGACGACCGCCTGGCCCTCCTCCTCCGTCAGCCACCTTCCCTCCTTCCCTCCTCCTCTCTCCGGCACTGGCCAGCAGCAGCCCGAGCGGCCAGAACCTCCACCGGCGCCACCCTAGCCCGGCCGGCCTCTCCCCCGCCGCAGAACAGCTGCTGCCCCCGGCCCCCTCCGCCTCTGCACGGCCGCCAAAGCCGCCATCTCCGCCGAAATCCCAAGCCCTAACCCTAACCCTAATTCCTTTGTATCCGACACGTGTCGGACACGGTAAAATCCGGTTTCCGAGGACCCTGTTCAGGTACTCATATCTTCTTGCTCGTAGCTCTTTTTTTGATTCCGTCTTTTGCGTTACGAAGCCTGTATGACCCTCTCGGTGCCCGGACAAACCACTCGGGGCATCGCGTCCTGTGGTGATCGCACACCGCGATCCAAAAACAGGAAAAACTATGCCCCGATTCACCCCGGAACTGGGTATGCCCCGCCAAATGGGATGACTTGGTCGCGTGCGGTCTTCACAGATACGTGCGCGTCGTCGATACGGACGTGTGGGATTTCACAGAAGCTGATTTGATGTGCGTGCACACCGGGATCAACACGTATCCGCGGACAACGCCCCGTATCCGTACTTTTTGATTCTCGTTGTAACTTAGTGTACACAGGTCGGATTGAGACAAAACTTGTGCCATCGGACTCGTAGCGATACACTGGTCCTGTGACCCAAGTTTGGTTCGATTCTGAGAACGTTAACGAAATCGCATGTCGTGGGCCCCATAGGCCCCGCTCGACGGGCGATTTTGTGATCGGCTCATCGGAATCCAATTATGGAAGTTCCGTTGGGTTCGTATCATCGTTCCTGACCTGTTGACACTAAGTTTGGTGAATTTGGAGACCGTTGACCCTGACACGTTTTTCGGTGCAAAGCGGGCCCACGCGTGGACCCCGTTTTGACCCAAAATTGCCGTTTTTGCCCTTGTCTCCAAATTGGACTCAAGGACAGGCGTTTCTAGCTGATTGATATTTTTTGGATCTGATGGTGATATTTATTTCAGCAACCGGAGTACCGCCTGCAAATCCAACTGAAGTCAGAGCCGCAATCAGAGCCGGAACCACAGGCAAGTGTACCTCGCCAAAACTTGCAGCTTTGTAACCTATTTTCTGGACTTAGTTATGCATCAGTGTGCAAGTGTACCTTGCCAAACCCTGCAGCGTGCTACTTATTTCCTTGACTTAACTTAGCATCAGTGGGCAAGTAAAACTTGCCAATTCTCAGTAATTCCTGCTAAAGTATTTTACTTAATTTCTGTAGATTCATATGTAAACTTATTTAACTGCACAACCCAGGACACCTGACACTATTCATGTTACGGAATTGCCTGAGATATACCTGGTGATTTCGTATAGGATTCATATTCATGACATTTACAGTTTACATGCTTAGATTCTATCCTGACTCATTGTATTAGTTCGATCTTGCGTGACTTGTACCTGAGATTCTCTGGAACTGTGACATGAGATTACATGGGGTGGGGAGAGTATTATCATATCAAGGCTGAATATAATATAAATACTGTTATCTGGCGGTGTCTTAGACTCTGATACAGAGCTTTGGTACCTTACAGGCCCTTCGAGAAAATACTGCTATGGTTTCTTCGACACTGATCCTGTAGTAGCGTCAGTCTGAGTATGACTAAAACTCTCACTTGCATATCACTTAGCTGGTTTACATATTTACCCTGCTGTTCATTATTTCTGTACTGCATTTATTTGGCTTGTATTATCTGTACCTTGTTATGTCCCCTGAGGACCTGGAATGGACTATGTCCCCAGGTATAGCCGCAGAGATCTACCCCGAGGTGTACGGTAGAGGAGCACTCCTTGGAGCAGAACCCGAAACCGAGGACGAGATAGTGGCCGAAGACTTCTCCTGAGCACCGGCTTCATTCACTCAGTATTTCCATTTTCGGTATTTTATTTCCTGTCTATTTCCTTAATGTAACAGACTGATTCTCGGATTATTTTCCGAGATAATCTTATTTCAGATTTGTTTAGTTATTCTATTGCATTATTTCTGGCATTAATCTGTGTTTATTCTGTGGATGAGATTAGAAATACCTGAGACTTGTAACATCTTACTGTTAGACTACAGCTTAAGCATGCCCTGATGGATCCATTAAATTGGGTTGTCCATCGGTGCGTGCTGCTGGCCATTGCCACGTGTCCAGTCCCTCGGCATTTTGGGACTGGGGCGTGACACTATGGCTTTCTTCTTTTGAATCACTAGCTTCACTTTTGCACCAGATGCTTGTATTTGCGTATTTACATATTTGCGCGACGAAGATCCTCCTTTGTTTGATCTTTTATATCGATTTTTTCTTTGCTTTAGGACAATCTTTCATCATGTGGCCTAGCCTTCTGCAATTATAGAAAATTGGTTCTTCTTCAGGATCTTTCTTATTTCGATTGGATTTCTCAAACTTCAAGAATCGTCTGAAGCTCCTGGAAATTTGGGCCAGCTTCTCATTGTCTGAATCATCGTTTGTTTCTTCATCTTCAGAAGCATCATTAGAGGCTCTTTTGTGATGCATCTTGAATGAGATGGCCTTCTCTTTGGTAGTTTACTCTTCAAATTCTGTGAGGTCTAGCTCGTGATTCATCAGTTTTCCCATGAGCATCTCAAGAGACATTACTGTGAGATCGTTTCCTTCGTTGATAATTGTAGCCTTGGTGTTCCAGTTCTTGGTGAGTCCCCGAAGCGACTTGTGAATTTTTTCATAATAATTGTAGTCCATGGTAGGAGAAGATAGAGGATTGACGATGTCAAAAAAACTGGTGAACATCTGAGTGATAGTCTCATTTGGCTTTATTTTGAATACCTCGTATTCTTGCGTTAGTCTACTAATTTTTGATTCCTTCACTTGAGTGGTTCCTTCATGAGTTACCTCAAAAAGCTTTTAGACCTCATATGAAGTGGTACAGGTGGATAATTTGTTAAATTAAATTGTGTCTCTAGCAAAAAATAAAGCATTAATAGCTCTAGCATCAAGACAAGCTTGTTTCTTCTCTAGATTAGATATTTGTCATTGTGCTTTTCTACCAAGTTCCATCAATCACTATCCTAGTAGGCTTTTTATATCCACCTATAATAATAGACCCTAATTCAAAATCAAGAGACTTCAAATAAAAACTCATGCGTGTCTTCTAGTACGTGTAGTTGGTACCATGAAATAGGGGTAACATATTTGTAAACTGACCTTCAACATTGTTTGTGCAAATGGATCTAGTGGTTTCCATGAATCTACTCAAAGATATTAATCCTGATCAAGAGTCCTTGATCTCATACCAATTGAAGGGCAATTGGTATCAATAATACCTGTATAAAGAGAACTAAATTCTGATACCAATTGAAGGGGCAACTATAGTCACTCTAGAGGGGGTGAATATAGTGTGTGTGACACAAATCCAATAAAACTACGACAATTACTAACTTATAAAACTACTATAATGAGTAAGCCTAAGATCAGAGTATAAGTAAAGTAAAGTAAACAGAGTTTAGAAATCAAACGCAGACAACGAGATTTTTATACTGGTTTTTCTTATGGAGGACTAGTTCAGTCTCTAGAACTCTTGCTCGGAGTTAAATCCACTATGTGTGAAATAATGTATAATACAAGGTTTGATCCAAAGACTTGCAGACTTCATATAAAGACGAGCTTTTGATCCAAAGACCTCGCCAACTTCAGAATCATGCGCTTTGATGTGAAGAGCACAAAAATTCTAAACTTGAGAATTTGTAACCGAATTCCAAGCTTGTACAACTCGAACCAACTTCTAATCGAAACAACACTTGGCACGAGAAGACTTTGAGTTTCTCTTGGGAATGGAAAAGTTTAAGCTCGAGAAATGAATATCAAAGAAAGAAGAGATGAATGAATGAATGAATGAATGAATGAGTGAGTGAGTGATTTGGAATGGTGAAAACTTTTCTCTATTTATAGTATTTTCTAAACCAAGTTCGGTCCGAGTTTGGATGCCCCAACGTTCAAAATTTTAAACATTGCACCTGAACTTGTGGATGGCCGAGACTTTCCAAGATGACTGAATCTGAGGTGACCGAGTTCGGCCCGAGTTCGGTCCAAACTCTATCCTACTCTAGTCATATCATATCAGTTCAATTAGGTTTTTTGCTCTTTTGTGAACATATATTTGTATGGTTAACGATTGGGTTTGAGTCAGGTCAAGTGGACTGAGTATGGGTATAGGTTAAGCTTTCTAATACCAGTGCGACTCAATTTGCATAAATCTTAGACTCAATAAAATACTAAAAAATACATAGACCAAAACAAACTATGTTTTTGCAATATCTGTCAATCTTGTACTGTTGCAGTATCGCAGTCACGTACATAGTAATCTTTAGTTTTTACTTGCATATATCGAGTCATGGTTACGTCGATTGTCAAAATTAAGTTGGCCATGACACGCTTGTGCCAACAAGAGTTACATCACTCACCATATTAATTTGTGATTGACCTACGATATTCTAACAGAGTAACAAACAAAATATTATTCATAATATATATTGCCGGTTTGATCACACAATCATCGATTCATGTATATTTTAGTTTGCCTTGTATTTATTAGAATAATCCAATTTTGTTAATATTTTATTTGTTAACATTTAATAATACGTTTATAATAATGGACTGAGCATATTATCAAATGGATGAATATATCATACCTAATTTTAGTAATATTAATAATATTATTGTCTAAGATGGATGGATGAAAAGTATTGTGTTTCAATTTAGTAATATCAATAATGTTCAAAAATTGATATGTATTAACGACAATTAACAAAATACATGAAGATCGATTTAGAGAGCAATCAAATGACACTTGTACATGTTTTGTGCAATTATATCTTGCATGGAATAAAAAATGCATTGTACACGCAACGCGCATGTCCCGACACTAGTGTATAATTGTAAGAATTCATTTATGTATTGTTGAAGAATAAAATGTTTAAAGATTTTTTTATTTAAGTAGGCTCAACTTCTTAAAATAATGCCAATATGTGAACTTGTTCGACTACAGAAACTCAAATAAAAACTCACGTTAAAAACGTGCAATAGTATTATAACACATGTACAAATTTTTTTTTTTTAGGCTCTTAACTTTTTACGTTAAAGCTCCAAAAAAATCGACGGATGAGCGTGAGTTTCTATAGGATTCTTGATATGTTAATAACTCATGAAACACATATATAACTTTTTTTGCTTTTATAACATTTTGGTCAAAAGAGTTATAATTAATGAATTTAGAGAAAAATTTACAACGCTTTATGTGTATTTTATAACATTTATGACGTAAAAGCATTATAATAAATGAGTTTAAATATGGCTGTATATAGCGTTTTGAAAAAAAAAGTGATATATGTGTATCCTATTTATAATACCTTTTATATATTTATAATACTAATAGTCTGATATTTATAACCGTTGTTTGCAAATAAAAATAATTATTTATAACATTTTAGCCGTCATAATAATATTTTTTTTTTTAGTGGATTTGGTCTAGTTGACGGATCCACCATGGTTTGTCTTTTGCCAATCCTAAAGACAGTGAATGGTTGTTTGTCGCCCATCTCGAGTTTCCCTCGAGTTACTCCATAATATAGTGACGGATTCTGCGACGTCACAATGATAAATTTGTATCAAGTATGAGATCTGTCGTTGCTTGCCATCGGTTGTTGATAATTAGTTACATGATGAGTCCATTGCCCTTGTTCGTCTTTGATATACAGTTTTTCAATAGTGAGAGTTTATAGTACTTAATTACAAATTATGCTGGAGCAAACTACAAAGTTGATTTAATACAAATTGTAATTTTATGAACTTTTTGTTAAATTTTGTTTGTTTAATAATTTATCTTATGTAACTTTTAAGTTGTTTAGTGGAAAAAAGTCATGGCTGGTTATGTGAGTATTTTGTCAAAGCTTCGTACATAAAAGTTCAAGATATTAATTTACAAAAAAATAAAAATATAAAAAAACATTTCATGCTATTTAGTATCAAATGTTGATACTTCATGGTATATTAAGTAAAAACTAATGGAAAAGATATTGGCTAAATTTCCAAAACCAATATTTTTAACTAAAGTTGGAATGAACATTAATTTCAAAAGTAATAATAGCGCCAAAGTACTTTGAACTCTTCAATTTATTGACAATCAATTTAGACGGACATAATTTTCCTCTCTCCTATTCTAGAAGTTCTTTCAAATATTTGGAAATAAAATAATTTATTCATATGAGACGTACAACTAATTTTCTTTACATCTCCCCAATATTTAAATCAAAAAATTTACTGTAACAAAATATAGTTATATTAAATTCATTCAAACGAAACAAGTTAGTAAAATTTTAAAATACAGACAGAGTCCGCCAACAGTGTTTCCTTAAAACACAAGGCAGAAAAAAATTAAAAAAATTAAAGTGGACCCCACAAGCCAATTTTTGCCAACATTGTTGGCTGAAATTGGGAGGCCCAATTTCAGCCAACTGTGTTGGCGAAAATTGGATGTGGGGGCCCACGGGTTCGGTTGGATTGGTTTGATTGGTTGGTTTGTTTGTTTGGTTGGTTTAGTTTATTTTATTAGTTTGTTTAATTAGTTATGTTTTGATTTTATTTATTTAGTTTTGTTTTGTAATTAAATTTAAGAAAATTTATTTTGACGAAATAAAATTAAAATAAATTAATGGTAAAGAAATATTTAGAAATATTTTTTTCAGAAATTTGTATCCAGAGTATCAAAATTTGTATAAATTCCATCTAAATCATCAAAGTTTAAAAAATTACGAAAAAAATATCCAAACGTTCTTTGGGCATTATATTTTTAATATTATATTCCTATCGTTAATTTTTTTGTCGTTAACAGACGTTAATAATAATAAAAATCTGCCGTAAGAATATTACGTCTGCCGTCAAGCAGACTTCGAGCGGCCATAACTATTTGTTTTGAAATCATTTTTTGTTAAACTATGTTTTCGACGAGAGTAACACAAATCGTGTAGGAATTTTTTTTTATCCGAAGCAAGACGCACATGTTACAGTCAAAATATAAAATTTAAAACTTTAAATTATCATAACTTTTGACTGAGAGATCGAAACAAGATTCAGTTTGTGCCAAAATGACCGTATCGAAAAGTACTACGGGATAAACCGTTCCATCGTTTGACGGACTTCTCAAATTTTCAAAATCGCAAAAAAATAATTTTTCGACCTCCAAATTTTTCTTTCGGTAATTTTATTTTTGAATTTTTAAAATTTACTGTAGCGAAATAAATTTATATTGGGTGTGGGGCCCACGAACTTAAAACGATGTTTCGACCTCCAAAAAAAAATTAGAAAAAAATTTTAAAAGAAAAAATTTAAATTAATTGTTTTAAATCCGTGAGACAAAAATAGTGGACATAAAACATGTGCGAAAAAAATATTTCTAAATTTTTCTTTAGAATTAATTTATTTTAATTTTATTTTGTTAAAATATATTTTCTTAAATTAAATTCCAAAACTAAACTAAATAAAAGAAAACCAAAACATAACTAATTAAAACAAACTAATAAAATAAACCAAACAAACCAAACCAAACCAACCAAACAAAACCCAACCACCTAAACCAACCTGCGGGCCCACAAGGCAAAATTCCGCCAACACTATCTTGCACAAATTCAGCCAACATAATTTTGCCTTGTGGGGTCCACTTTTGGCTTTTTTGCTTACGTGTTCATTTTTTTTTTCCGCCAACACTGTTGGCGGACTCTGTCTCTATTTCAAAATTATCCAAACTTATTTCGTCTGCATAAATTTAATATAAATTTATTTTGCCACAGTAAATTTTTTGTATTTAAAGTTATAATCAGATCTAAACGATGCAGAATTTCCTTAACAGAAGTACCAAATCAAGCATGTTGACATTAATAAACAGGAAGAAGTTGGATCAATAATATTCTTCTAAATCCACGGAGAAATATACACGGCTAATAACCCAACTTTAGAATTAGACAAATACTATTTGAACTTCCAAATTGTCACCAAACCGACACCTGACGAGATGTATTAAATAGCATTATGTACCAACTCAACATACTATTGTGGTCACTGAGAAGAGGTATAAATTTTTATGGCTAGACGAACGGTTTCGGGATCAAATCGCAGAAAAAGTGTAGGACAGTGGACCAAAATGACATACAACACAGCGTGTACAAAGTTCCTTGTGAATCGTCGGACATCTGGAAAAAAAATAGCATTGTAATATCTAACATGACAACTCACATGTTAAATTTTAACCAAAAAAAATAATTATCCAAATATTATTAATATTAATATTAATTTTAATTTTGATCGTTATAATTAAAATTAACATTAAAATAAAAATAAAAATAATATTAATATTAATATTTAAATTAATATAAATATAAAAAATGGATAATTAATTTTATAGATTAAATTTTTTATGTTAGCCGCCATGTTATCAGATGACACGATGATTGATTTGGAAGGACAATTTAGATATTCAAATAACATTACTCTTAAAATTATCCTTACAAACATATAAATTTACTAAATTAATTAATAGCAACAAACACCATCAAAGCTATATCAATCCCGTCATTTATGAATGGCATAATTAAATTCATTCAAATAGAACCAAAGAACGCATGTCCATAGCCAAAACCGCCCCCAAGAGGAGGGAATGGAGGAAGTTGAACGCCGGTTTCACTCTTCACAACAAATGTTGCATTACCAGCAGCAGCACGAGCAACATTGCCGAAACCAGTAGCGGCAGTTGGCGCACCACCACCAAATGCTGTCGCAGCAGAAAACTGCGGCGCCAGCAGCGGTGGCGGCTTGCGTATATACGCCTCTAGCAGTAGCTGCTCGGTCCTTTTCGCGACGTTGCCGCGAAGCTCCATTAGCGCCCTCTCGTACTCCATTAGCTCCTCGAGGGTCATGTCCTCCACGTCAACATTCCACCAGAAGGGCTGCTTCCCGCTTACTCCGGCCTTCATTGCCTTCTCGAGCCCATCTCGCCGCTTCTTCTCGCCCTCCGCGAGTCGGCTCAGCTCCGTGTACTTTCGGTTGAGCTCCTGGATAGCGTTCTGGCGTGTCGAGTCGACCACCGATCCGACACGACTAGCAGAAGAGGACATATTGGTGCTGCTGGTAGTGAGGAAGCGATCGACGACGGAGTCGACGGAGGGATGGCCGAAGGAGAAGGCCTTGCCCGCAGGGGAGAAGACGACGACTCCGATGTCGGCCCCGCAGAGGACGGCGAGCTCACTGGCCTTCTTGAAGAGGCCCGTGCGGCGCTTGGAGAAGCAGACCTGCCGTGCCTCCTCATTCTGGATGCGCTTGATCTCGATCTTCTGGCGGCCCATGCTCGGCTTCCTTCTCACCATTGTAAAAGAAAAAAGAAGGTGCAACAACACAAAGAAAGGAGAGAATTGTAATGGCTATGCCATAGAGTCAGTCTCTCTCTCGCTATAAATAGGGGTTTAGAGAGGGAGTAGAATAAGAAATATAATCCCTTAGTTGTGAACTATTAATCAGGAGAATTTAAAACCTGCTAGAATAAGGGCATGACTGGAATGTGGGTGGCAAAGGTTACATTCTCTCTCCCTCTCTCTCATGGTTGGGGAAAATATTATTACTACATACAGGTGCGAATTCATTCATATTCATAAGTAGGGCCTTAATATTGCAATGATTTCACTAATTAGATTTTTGACAATAACACAGCTTATTGCCTATAGAGGATCTATGGTCTGTCTCACTATACATTACATTCACTTGAAGCTATTTTTGTGAACAATTGTTGTCGATTGAATTGTAGTTAATTCATACAATTCATAGTTTTGCATATTAGGAGAATTATGTGTCCCAATGGATGCAACATAATTAAGGATGTCACTTTTTCATTTTAGGATTCGACGAAGAGCCAACAAACATAATTTTTGCATCTGTGTAAGCTAGTTTGGGCACGTTGGCGGTTATAGTAGTTTGTCTTCCAGTTGTATGAGTTTTTGAAACCTTCCATATGATATTCTTAGGGTTCTTGTCAGGGTTGGAGCCACAAATCAAAATGTGGGCGATATCAAAATATTACAAATTGAACTCCGACAACATATCAGAAAGTTTTTGTCTGGATAAGTTATTAAATGGTTTTTTTTCTTCTAGTTCTATACAAAAGAAAGAAGAAAAGAAAAGAAAAGAAAATTTGTTTCTTGTCATGGTAATAGCTATTGTTGATATATGACACACTTCATTCTTGTTTCATCCAACAGCAAAATCAATGCTGCTCACCTGCATTTTGTTGGAAACGAAACGCGAAAACCGTTTCCCAAACCAGAGAGTACCTGCGAGAGAACCGAGCAAAACGTATAAACTAAAATACACTAAACACAAATCGCAAACACATAATTTTTACGTGAAAAATCCAGATGGAAAAAACTACGGGACGATCAGAATCCAACCATGAAGAACCTCCACTAATAGAATTAAGAGATTACACCCTCTACAAGCTCCTCACCGATCCAATACGGATCACCGCAACTCTTTGGAACAAAAAATAGATGACAACTACGAAAAAAAAAGACAATGAGAAATACCCCAAATTGATCTTCTTCTCCGAAATGGCCTCCAATCTTTCTTTCTCCTCTCCAAAGTTGCAATGGCACTCTTGCCACATTTTTTCTCTTATTTTTTTTTCTCTTATTTTTTTTTCTCTTGTTGTTTGCATGAGTCTTTATATAAACCATTGCATGAATTAGGGTTTCCATATGAAAATCTATATATGAAAGCCAAAATTATTTATGAAAATCCAATTACATTAAATCATATATTTAATGAAATCAAATCATAAATCAGCTTACCATAAATTGGAAATCCAATTATATGAAAAGTTAATATATGAAAGATCAAATCATAAATATATAATTAAAGTCAAAGATGAAAATCCAATATTATATTTACTTATCATAAATGTTCCAATACACGACGCTTGATACACTTTTCGAACTTTTCTGACACACAGATGTCGCTCGTCGCACTCCGGGGTATTCTCCATATAGGTTGAGAACCCCACCCACTCCAACAAATTCCCCCCTTCACAACTATGTGGAGGGGGTCGTCATCCAGACGATCCACCTGCAATACTCGAACTTTTTTCTTGGAAGAATCTTTATGAACATGTCTGCTCCGTTGTCATCTGTATGAACCTTCTCAAGTGCCGCTTCCTTCTTTTCCACAATATCCCGTATCTAATGATACCGGGTCTCAATGTACTTGGACCGGCTATGAAATGTCTGGTTCTTCACAAGGTGAATAGCACTCTGACTATCGCAAATAAAATGATACTGCTCTTGCTTTAGCCAAATTTCCTATAACAGCTTCTTCATCTACAACAATTTCTTGCAAGCCTCCGTCGCCGCAATGTTCTCTGCCTCTGTCTTCGACAAGGCAACACACTTCTGCAACCACGATGGCCACGATACTGCTCCACCAGCAAAGATCATCACATAGCCCGAAGTCGATCGTCTCGTATCTACATCTCCAGCCATATCAGCGTCGGTATACCCAACCAGCTTCACCTCGTCACCACCAAAAAAAGTCTCCAATCGGTAGAGCCCTGAAGATATCGTAGAATCCACTTGACCCCACTCCAATGTACCCTTCAAGGATTGGAAGTATACCTGCTAACTGTGACAACTTCATGAGCGATGTCTGGTCTTGAAAATACCATAACATACATAAGACTCCCCATATCTGAGGTATATGGAACCCGCTCCATATCTTCCTTCTCGTCCTCGGAAGATGGACACTGCTCCTCAGTGAACTTAAAGTGAGCCGCAAGGGGGTTACTCACTTTCTTCGACCTGTCCATCCTGAAACGCTGAAGTATCCGGTGAATGTACTTCCTTTGGGACAAGTGTAACAGATTATACTCTCTCTCTCTTGGCTGATGTTCATCTCAAGAATAGTATTCGCTGTGTCCAAACCCTTCATAGAGAAAGCCACACACAGTTGGCGCTTCAACTCTGTTATCCTAGTGGCATTCTGACCCATCAGTAACATATCATCAACATAGAGCATTAAAATGATAAAATCATCCTCGGCAAAGTACCTCACAAATACACAGTGGTCCGACGTCGTCCGTGCATAACCATGCTCTCCCATAAATGACTCAAACTTCCTGTACCACTGCCTCGGATCCTGCTTCAGACCAAACAAGCTCTTCCTCAACTGGCAAATCAAGTGTGACTTGCCCTTCTTACAGAATCCCTTTGGCTGCTCCATGTACGACTCCTTCTCAAGATCACCGTGGAGGAATATCGTCTTCACGTCCATTTGCTCGACCACCAAGTCAAAAATGGATTTCAATGCTAGCACCACCTGAATAGAGTACTGCTTGACAACTGGCAAAAAGATCTCCCCATAATCTATGCCTTTTTGCTGACCGTAGCCTTTAACTACCAGTCTCGCTTTGTATCGAGGGCGAGTAGCATCATCTGTCTTCTTAACTCTGAACACCCATCGATTCTTCAAAGCCTTCTTTCCCTTTGGCAGTCGCACCAGATCATAAGTAGAGTTGGCCTCTAAGGAACTCATCTTCTCTTGCATGGCCTCCATCCACTCTTGCCTGTGTTCGTCTTCCATAGCCTCTTCTAAACTTTTGGATTCTCCACCGTCAGTCAGTAGCACATACTCACCCGGTAAGTATCTCATAGATGGTCGACGCTCTCTATCGCTCCTTCTCAGTAGAACCACTAGTGCTGGCTGTATACCAACAGCCTCGTCCCCTTCAAGAACTACCTTCTCGGCATGCTCATCCTCCTGAGGGTTACCCTGACCACTATCAACAAACTGATGATCAAGGTTGGAAGCAACTTCATGTACTGGCTTCCCCATAATTGGATCCTTTGCAATATCCTTTGGAAAGTGCTCGAAGAAAAATGACTCTAACTCGGACAATTTTTCAGCCTTATAAGGCATCTCAGAATCCTGAGTGTTGGTCATGGTCTGATCCTCGATGAATCTCACATCCCTGCTTCTGTAGATCTTTCTTTCCACTGGTTCGTAGAGTCAATAGCCAAACTCATCTCGACCATAACCGACAAAGATGCACCGCCTCATCTTCAGCTCAAGTTTGGATCTCTCATCTTTTAGTACATGCACGAAGGCCTTGCAACCAAACACTCACAGGTGATTGTATGACGGCTCTTTGTCGTACCATACTTTGTCAGCCACATCACCATACAAAGGAGCACTAGGAGATAAATTAATAATATAAACAGCTGTGTAAAGAGCCTCACCCCAATAGCTTCCCAACAAGTTTGCTTCTGAAAGCAAATATTGTACCCTATCCATCAGTGTCCTGTTCATCCGCTTTGCTACACCATTGAGCTGAGGTATCTTTACAGAGTCTTCTGATGTCGTATTCATTTCTCTCTGCAGTATGCATTAAATAGACCGATATATTCGCTGCCATTGTCCGAGCGAACACATAGCAGCTTCTTGCTCGTATTCCTTTCAACGTAGGCCTAAAACTCCTTGAAAGTAGGCAGCATCTGATCCTTGGCCTCTAAGGCATAGACCCAAACCTTTCTTGAACAATCATCAATAAAAGTTACAAAGTAAGAGGCACCACCAATGGATTTTACTTTCATAGGACCGCAGACATCCAAGTAAATCAACTCGAGCAACGCAGGCTTCCTTGAACTTGGGTGACTTTGGAAAGACACTATATTTTGCTTCCCCGCCAAAGAGTGCGAGTACCTCTCCAATTTTGTAGGCTTTAGCCCTGGAATCATCTTCATGTTTACCAAGTAGAATATCCCCTTCTCTCTGATATGGTTGAGCCGTTTGTGCCACAACTCGGTAGATACATCAGTAGTTACGTTCACCTCATGTACCCCCTGTGGGCTCCCTTCTATATAGTAGAGTGCGGACCTCTTGCTTCCTCTGAAATTACCATCGAACCTCTGGAAAGCTTCCACTGATTGTTCCTGAAGAGATTGAAGAAACTCTCATCATCCAACCTTCCAATCGACACCAGGTTGAAATAGATATTAGGGACATGACGAACATCTTTCAGAACAAGAACTGCACCCATCTTTGTCCTCAAATGCATATCTCCAATGGCAACTGCCTTTTACACATCTCCATTTTCCATCTTCAATACTCCACAGTCGCCTGTTGTGTAAGTAGCTAATAGTGCCCTATTGTGAGATACGTACGCTGAAGCGTCCACCAGCCAAGAGTTGCCATCGCATGTGAGGTTCATAACTACTTTATCACCTATAATGATCATATCGCCTCCATGTTTCTAGGCCGCCACTGTAGTGTTCTCGTCCAACTTTCCCTTGTCGCCCTTCTTCTCTCTCTTCCAAGTGAAATAGTTCCGCTCGATGTGGCCCTTCTTGCCATAATGGTAACACTTCGAGTTCTCATACTGACCCTTGGACCTTTTTCTGCTTTTGTCTCTGCCACCGCTTGGACCCCTGCTTTTATCCTCTTTCGCGGCTCTCTGAAACAAGTACCTCTGAGTGGGATGTGGATGAAGTAGCCTAAGAACGTCTCTGCATCTCTTCATTCAGCACCCCGCTCTTGGCAAACTCCAGACTAACCACGCCTTCCGGAGCATAAGCGATCACAGACACTCATACAGTCTCCCACGAGTCTGGCAATGTGCACAGCAGCCATAGTCCCTGAACCTTGTCGTCGAACTTGACTCCCAACGAGGATAGCTGGTCAACCACGTCCTGGAACTCACTCAAATGATACAAATGGATGCCCCATCTTTGTACCGTAGACCCCTCATCATCCGGATCAGGAATAATTTATTTACCCTGATCTTCTTCGCATACAAAGATTCTAGCTTATCGCACAGTATCCTCGCATGCTTAATACTGACAACGTGGTTATACACGTTCTCGTCAATAAACTACCTGATGTAACCACATACCTGTATATGCTCGAACTTTAAGTCCTCTTCGAATTTGTCACTGGACCTCTCAGAACCAAATACCGGTAGATGCAGCTTCTTGACAAATAGCAGATCCTTCATCTTGCTCCTCCAGTAGTGATAGTTGGTACCATTCAGGTTTATCATACACACCGGCTTAGCGTCCATCTCTCCTTCCTGGTTTGTTTGTCAACTCCTGACACCCTTCTGAAATTTTAGAACCTGATTCTGATACCACACTGTTGGGAACAAAATACAGAAACCGTTCACTAAACTAGAGAGTACTTGTGAGAGAACCGAGCAAAACGCACAAAACAAAAAATACCATACACACATCGCAGACACAGAGATTCTTATGTGAAAAATCCAGATAAAAAAAACCACGAGACGATCGGAGTCCAAACCTGAGAAACCTCCACTAATGGAATAAAAAGATTACACCCTCTACAAGCTTCTTACCGATCCAACACGAATCACCGCAACTCTTTGGAACAAAAAATAGATTACAACTACGAAAAAAAAGACAATAAAAAATACCCCAAATTGATCTCCTTCTCCAAAATGACCTACAATCCTTCTTTCTTCTCTCCAAAGTTGCAATGGTACTATTGCCACCTTTTTTTCTCTCTTATTTTTTTTCTTATGTTGTTGTATATTGCATGAGCCTTTATATAAAATCTTTCATGAATTAGGGTTTCCATATGGAAATCTATATATGGAAGCCAAAAATATTTATGGAAATCCAATTACATTCAATTATATATTTAATGGAAATCAAATCATAAATTAGCCTACCATAAATTGGAAATCCAATTATATGGAAAGTTAATATATGAAATATCCAATCATAAATATATAATTAAAGTCAAATATGGAAATCCAATATAATATTTGTTTACCATAAATGTTCCAATATACGACGCTCGATGCACTTTTCGAACTTTTTCGACAAACGGATGACGCTCGTCGCACTCCGGTGTATTTTTCACATATGTTGGGAACTCCATCCACTACAACACATTTGTGCGGAATGACGGAGCTAGCATCTAAAATTAAGTGGGGCTGAACTTTAGGTAATTAGAGCTTGGACGACACTAGCATCACAACGCCTAAAATACCAAATTTTTTATAATTTATTTACTATTTAATTATTACATACTTCAAATCCAAAGAAGAGAAAACATAACTAAGAAAACATTTCAAAAAAAAAAAAATTTAACAACTTGAATACATAATGTTTGAAGCAAATGTAAATATATCTAAGGGTCTTGTGTAATCATTATCCAGAATAAGTAAATTTGTTTACGAAATCTAGCAAGACCGATAATCAAATAAATGAACTACTAGATTAAGAGAACTATTGTCTATTTTAATTGTATATAAGAACAATAGAACTCATATAAGTTGTAAAGGAGCAGGAAGACTAACCTTTTAATCTGGTTAAGAAACTCAATAAAATTCTGCGATTCTTCTTTGATGAACAATCAAAATGTGCTGAACACAACATTGCTCTAGCTTTCTTATCAGGTGTGCATCCGGATAAGATCATTTCCTCCTAGACAGCTAGAACCTAATAATTTTCAAACACATAGTTCAACTTCTTCGATGTATAGCGTAGTATGTGGTAAGATATGCTCAACTTGGATTAAGTTCATATGTTCCAATGAAATTTATGCAAGATTTTAGCAATTCAGCATATAATATCCATTCAAATATAGCACATCCACATGTAAGAAAAATTAGGATATGCACATAATAGTGATTTCTAAATCCCCTTCAAATTGTTGCAACTTTTTTTTTGGCAGATATAATGCTGAACTACTCATCAGAACATCCACAAAAAGTTTGTTCTAGCCCATAAAAGCTAAATCCTACAATTCTCCTATGAAATTTATCAATTTTATTTAAGGGGAAAAAAGATGTTATTATTAAAATAAAATTGAAAAGAAAAGAACATCCATATTCAAAGATCCAAGTCTTGAGCTTGGAGTTTGTTGGGAACGAAAGTGCCGAAACCGTTCCTCAAACCAGAGAGTACCTGCGAGAGAACTGTACAAAATGCACAAACCAAAAAGGCCAAACACAAATCGTAGACACAGAGATTTTTGACGTGGAAAATCCTTGCAAAAAAATTACGGGACTATCGGAGTCCAACCGTGAAAAGCCTCCACCAATGGAATAAGAAATACACTCACTCCTTACAAACTTCTTACCAATCCAAACGGATCACCACAACAATTTTGGAACAGAAAATAGACTATAACCACAAAGAAGAAAGACAACGAGAAATACCCGAAACTGATCTCCTTCTTCGAAACGGCCTCCAATCCTTCTTTCTCCTCTCCAATGTTGCAATGGCACTCTTGCTTTCTTTTCTCTCCTTGTTGATATATATATATATATATATATATATATATATATATATATATATATATAGAGAGAGAGAGAGAGAGAGAGAAAGATATTTTAGGGCCAGGAGACACCTATATATAGCCTCAAACCCACAACTAGCATTCCTATTATAGATAGTAATATCCAATCCAAATCCAAATCCAAATCCAAATCCAAATCTAAATCCATTGACATATTCCTATTATATGTAGGAATATACAATTCAAATCCATTGAGATATTCCTATTATATTTAGGAATATCTAATCCAAATAAATTGAGGTATTCTTATTATATGTAGCAATACTCAATCCTACTCCGGGATATTTTTCACATAGGTTGGGAACCCCAACCACTCCAATAAATCTTTTCCTTCACAACTATGTGGAGGGGGTCGTCATCCCGATGATCCACCTGCAGTACTCAAACTTTTCCCTTGGTAGAATATTTGTGAACATATCTGCTCCGTTGTCATCTGTATGAACCTTCTCAACCGCCGCTTCCTTCTTGTCATCCACATCCCGTATTCAATAATACCGGGTATCAATGTGCTTGGACCGGCTATGAAATGTCTGGTTCTTCATAAGGTGAATAGCACTCTGACTATTGCAAATCAAAGGATACTACTCCTACTTTAGCCCAATTTCCTATAACAGCTTCTTCATCCACAACAACTCCTTACAAGCCTCCGTCGCCGTAATGTATTATGCCTCTGTCGTCGACAAGGCAACACATTTCTGTAAACGTGACTGCCACGATACTACTCCACCAGCAAACGTCATCACATAGCCCAAAGTCGATCGCCTCGTCTCTACATCTCTAGCCATATCAACGTCGGTATATCCAACTAGCTTCGGCTCATCACCACTAAATGAAAGTCTCCAATCGGCAGTACCCTGAAGATATCGTAGAATCCAGTTGACCCCACTCCAATGTACCCTTCCAGGATTGGAAGTGTACCTGCTAACTGTGCCGACTATGTGAGCAATGATTGGCCTCGTACATACCATAGCATACATAAAACTCTCCACGGCTGAGGCATATATCACTTGCTCTATATCTTTTTTCTCATCCTCGGTAGATGGACACTACTCCTTAGTGAACTTAAAGTGAGCCACAAGGGGGTTACTCACCTTCTTCGATCCGTCCATCCTGAAAAGCTGAAGTGCCAAGTGAATGTACTTCTTTTGGGACAAGTGTACCAGCTTGGACTCTCTCTCTCAGCTGATCTCCATCCCACGAATAGTCTTCGCTGTGTCCAAATCCTTCATAGAGAAGGCCGGCCCAGTTGGCTCTTCAACTCTGCTATCCTGGTGGTATTCCGACCCACCAACAGCATATCATCAACATAAAGCAACAAAATGATAAAATCATCCTCGGCTAAGTACCTCACAAAAATACAATAATCCGACGTCGTCTATGCATCTATGCTCCCCTATAAATGATTCGAACTTTCTGTACCACTGTCTCGGAGCCTATTTCAGACCATATAATCTATTCCTTAACCGACAGAACAAATATGACTTTTCTTTCTCACAGAATCCCTCTGGTTGCTCCATGTATAACTCTTCCTCAAGATCACCGTGGAGGAATGCCGTCTTCACGTCCATTTGCTCGATCTCCAAGTCAAAACTGGCTGCCAATGCTAGCACCACCCGTATAGATGACTGCTTGATGACTGGCAAAAAGATCTCATCATAATCTATGCCTTTCCGCTAACCATAGCCTTTAACTACCAGCCTCACTTTGTATCGAGGGCGAGTAGCATCATCTGTCTTCTTCACTCTGAACACCCATCGATTCTTTAAAGCCTTCTTGCCCTTTAGCAACCGCACCAGTTCATAAGTAGAGTTAGCCTCCAAAGAAATCATCTCCTCCTGTATGGCCTCTATCTACTCCTGCTTGTGTTCATCTTCCATAACCTCTGTAAAACTTTTGAGTTCTCCCCCGTCAGTCAGTAGCACATACTCACTGTAAACCCCCTCGACCAAATTTAGATCTACCTGGCTTAGATATAGAGACTAGGGTTAGTTTGAAGCCATTTGAAATTAGAACATAGTATTTTAGATTAATGTACATAATATTCATATTACTTTGTGCATCTTACCGTTGCTTCGATATTTGGAGCGCTACACTAGAATTTGCTTTCAAACAAATTTTACACACTTTTCCTAGGCGTGCCAGCCTTCTATTCTGACCCTTGTGTAACTCATAAATACCCTCTCTTGTGCTTTATTTTAGTCGCACAATATTCGTTACAAATATCTATTACAAAAGCCAAATAAATCTAACTTTGCATCCTTGTCCGTTCCAATCAAAATTGGAGACACAATCTCGACCCGTTTTGTGCAACCCAATTTATGATAATTTTTTATTCTGAGTCTTCTACGTCCATGATACTTGTGTCCCACCCAATTTTAATCCTATATATTTTCAATTAATTAAAGAACACCACTTACACTAATTTTAATTAAATTGGTGTAAGGACCCAACCTAACCCAAAACTAGGCCCAACATCAACCCAAACCGCCACTCCCACCCTCAAGGTTCATACTAAATACCACACACCCTTCTAACCCACTACATCACACCAAACATGGTATTTTTCCTCATCCAATCCCAAAATTTCATTATTTGTGCAATTTCCTAATTGTTAGGGACTTTGTGCAAAAAGGCAATGAGGTGTCCACCTCCCATTGAAGCCAAGTCATGAAGAAACCCCCCTTCATTGTTGATCGGTCCACCATAATTTTTTCCTCCATTTAGTTGTACTACATGCAACCTTTCCACCTAGCCATCCATTTTTCTTTATGTAGAAACCATCCCCATCCCAAGGAGCACATGGCCTGCCCGAATCCTTAGGTGATCATCACTCTCTTATCTTCCCTACATAAAAACTCTTTCTCCTCCATTTTTTATCAACATCTACATACTATATAAACCGAAACCCTAAATCACCATCACCATTTTCTTCTCCCCTCCGGTCACCCCACCGGAGCACCATCTTCCCGACCGACAACCGACCTCGACAGCATCACACCAGTCATATCCCCATCACCATCACCATCGTCCCCGACTTCCTCGACACCCCATCGCCACCACAGTCCTATCATCCCCGACTCCTCTGTCGGACCACACCACCTTCAACAACACCACCACCATCATCATCCCGAGCAGTTGACCGCCTCGACCATCTCCATTCCATCACCATCCTCGATCTCATCATCACCATCACCACTGTCATCAACCCCAGCCTCCAACCGCCGGATCGACCACCGGAGCTTCATCCGACTCCGGTCAGATCTCCACCAAGCAGTCACTTTCCTCCATCACCTGCACCACCGTCTCCTCCCATCTCCGGTCACGATTCCCGACAACCACTGCCTCCATTAGCTCCTCCACTATCATCATCTCCATCATATTCCTCACGACCACCGCCAACAGATCACCACCAGTACCGCCAGACCACCCCCATGACTTTTCTTCATCCTCGACCAATGCATCACCCCGCCGCCATCTTCACCACAACCACAGCCAGTCACCACCACCTGTTAGCTGTGGAGATGCAAAAGCTCAATTTCCTTTTTCTTTTTAGTCCCAAATCGGTTGGACCACTCCCCCCTTGTATGTATATATTAGTTCTTCTTCATTGCTATCTTAAGTTGTTGTGTGAGGAACCCCTTGGGCCACACGTGCGCGCCGTCATCGCCCAACCCAGCTCGGTTTGGTTCGGTTCAGTTCAGCGTGCGTATCGGGTGCGAGTGCGTGCCCACACTTGCGAGCGTCGAATACCGATCCAATTTACTCTTCGGGTTCAGGCAAAGATCCAAAAAATATGTTTGCTCCCCTTTATTTTTTGAACCGTTTTGGCTCATTCAAAATTTTGAATGTTGAGGCACTATGTCCAGGTTTATTGAACCCTTGTGACAGCCTCTGTAACAGCTATTTTGACAGCCATTCCTCCATATTTTTCCCTTTTTTTATCGCTCTTTAATGGCTAGTTTTATAAGCCATTTAATCTCTTGTCGGTTGATTGTGTCTTTGATCTGCCTTTATATTGCGATCACCTCCTCCTTCCTTCTTTACAGAATATTTTTTCCTCTACGTGGAACCTCTTTCTCTAGTTCTTCTCTCCATCGATATTCTTTCCTCGCAATCCTTGCTCTGGGCAGAGCTAAGTTTGGTCTCTCTCTCCGAGTTGTGTGCGATGAAGAGAAACCGGTAGTCAGGGGCTTTTACCACTAGGAGCTTCCGAGAAACGTCTACACATAGACCTCAGATTAACTCTTAGGGCAGTGCTTCGTGCACGACTTTCCCGGAGGCCGATAACTTTAACTATTTTTCTTTTTATTGTTTATAGATTTCTAAACTGGAAAAGTTGTACTATTTTTTCTATTATTCTAAGAGTTAATCCTGACGCATTAAATAAAAAAAAATTTGTAGCATGATGTTAAATGTGGTGTAGGAATAATTTACATTCAACGTTGCTACTGATTAGCACAGTTAAATTCCTTTTATTTAATATTTTCTTACAAAATTGGGTTCAAATATTCTGTAGCAAATTTGTATTAAATAATCTATTTTTTGTATATACACTATGACGAACTATTTGGTAGTAAAACATTTTTTAGTTCTGTATATTAATTTGTTAGCAAAAAAAAAATTGTGAGTATAATATTTGCTATCAAAGTTCTTTTATATATATATATATATATAAAGTTTCAAATCATATAGAAAGTTTTAATTGTTTTAATTGTTTTAATTGTCTTAAATCATATATTAATTAAGTTTTAATTAATATATTATTAAAAAAATGGTATTAGAACCTACTGTCAACATAAGTTTTGATTGTTTTAATTATTTCAAACTTAGTATAGAAAATGATTGTTACTAAGGACAATTAACAACCTTATATTCTGTTGAAAGAAAGTTTTAATTTATTTGGTTGAATATTTGCCAGCACATAGAATCTTGTGATTCAATTTAGCTACTGTAATTTAGTATTTGTAGCTAATAAAATCTTACTTAGTATATATATGTACCATCATTGGTATTCATTGTTATAATTAGCTCTATATTTACTTATTGTTAACTACAATATTGTTTAATTGAAATGACCTCAAGACAATAATAGTTAAGTATAATTGTAAATATCTTTGAGTCTGGATTCTAAAAGTAAAGATCAATTTGGGAACAAGCCGAAAGGGTCCTTCTGTCAACCGGGTGTAAATAGTCCTAAGCGACACGGTATTTAAGTATCTTCGGACCACCGCTAGCTGGGAACCGGCCCCTACAGCTAACCCAAATTAATCTACACTTGATAGACTAAAGATTTTAAGATTGGTTAGCAAAATTACTTCAACTATTATTCTAAATTATTGGACATTGTTATTGAGTAATTTCACATTTTTTAGACTTCCCCCATTTGCAACCATGACTGGCAAGGATGAGACCTTTACTGCTAAACCTGCAAAATTCAACGGGACCTACTTTAAGATATGGCAAAGTCAGACAAAATTTTGGCTCACTACCTTAGGATTGATCTCAGCCATTGATTGTTCCACACCAATCACAAATGACTCTGATGACCCTGAGTCTGACATAGGTGTATCCAGGTCCTTTGGTTCCACTAGACCCAAGACCCCTAAGGAAATAGACTACCATTGCTTCCATAGAATTCTAAGAACCTTGTCTGAATCACTATATGACATATTCTTTGAATACAAAAGTGCAAAAGAACTTTGGGATGTCCTGGAAGATGAATATAGCTGTGATAATCTTGGAATTGAAAGATTCAATTCCTCCTCATTCAACAGATACTTTATGGTAGATAACAAACCTATAAATTACCAAATACATGAATTCCAAGAATATCTTAGGCATATTCAAGCCAAATGCACTTTCTTCTCTATTGAGTATAAAATATCCTGCTTAATAGACAAGCTTCCTCCTTCTTGGTTTGATGTCAAGAAAGACATCATTCATACTCAGGGTGACGTTACTTTTGCTCAAGTCCTAAAGAAAATTAGAACATAAGAACAAATTAGGCTAAGGTCTAACCTTAAGCCTGAGTCTAAAGCTAAGGTAAACCTAGTAGAATCCCAAGGTAAACCCAAGCCTCATCATCACCACAAACCAAAAAGAAACTTAGAATCGATGTTACCATAGAGAAATACAAGGCTAGATTAGTAGCCAAAGATTTTACCCAAAAAAAAGGATTATATTATTTTGATACCTACTCACCTGTAGCTAGGATCACCTCTATCAGAACCCTTCTAGCCTTAGCATCCATTCATAATATGTTAATCCATCAAATGGATGTAAAGACAGCATTTCTAAATGGGGACCTAGAGGAAGAAATCTATATGGAGCAACCTGAAGGTTTTATTGCTAAAGGCCAAGAAAAGAAAGTTTGCAGATTAGTTAAATCTCTTTATGGCCTAAAGCAAGCTCCCAAACAATGGTACAACAAATTTGACATAATCATCACAGAATATGGTTTCGTGCCAAATGAGTATAAAAAATGTATATACTCAAAAAATTTAGATAAAAGTTGTGTCATCTTATGTTTGTATGTAGATGACATCCTTTTTTTTGGATCATCACTAGAATTGATAACTAATACCAAGGACTATTTATCCAACTAGTTTGATATAAAAGATCTAGGTGAAGCCAACCTGATTCTAGGCATGCAACTGTCCAAATCCAATGAGGGCTATACTCTATCCTTAGCACACTCTATCGAGAAAATGCTAAGAAAATTTGAGTTTTTTGATAAGAAACTGCCCCCCTTACTCCTTATGACAGTAGTATTATTCTCAAGAAAAATAAGGGTTCTCCTATGGAACAACACAGATATTCTCAGATGATAGGTTCTCTCATGTATATATCAAACAGGACCAGACCTGATATTTCATTTGCTATTGGGAGACTAAATAGATATACTAGTAACCCAAATTAGTTACACTGGACAACATTAGAAAGAGTATTCAGATATCTTAGGGGTACTCTAGATTATATGCTACACTATACTAGACACCCTAATATCATAGAAGGTTATTCAGATGCAAACTGGGTAACTGACTCACATGATGTAAAATCTACTACATGATATGTTTTTACTCTAGGAGGAGCTGCAATCTCCTGGGGATCATGCAAACAAATTATCATAGCTAGGAGTATAATGGACTCCGAAATGATAGCCATGGACACTACATGTACAGAAGCCGAATGACTAAGAAACCTTATTATGCATATACCCGTTTCTATTAGTCATGTTCCTGTAATTTCTATAAACTATGATAATAAATCTGTTATAGAACTACTAAAGCATGATTCTGTGAATGCTAAGATAAACATGCACCTGCAGCTGCGCTTTAAGTCAATAAAGAGCCTATTGGGCAAATATGTGGTTCTTGACTATATAAAGTCAGAAAAGAACCTTGCAGACCACTTGACGAAGGGTCTGTCTAGGACTTTATTCCTAGAATCATCGAGGGGGATGGGGTTAAGCCCATAAGTAAAGTTACCAGCTGTCACGACCCGCACCCGAAAAATCGGGCATGAGTCGTGGGTACGTCCAGCCTACGCCGCAGCATCGACGGTAGAATATTGTCTAGGTCAACTATCTAGCTAACAATCTCACGCAATCAATATATAAACATGTCAAGATCTCATCTCCAAATGGAGGAGCAATATCATAACGATAATCACAAGTACTCAATCACGAATCTAAGCACGATAAGATAACACAGAAGACTAACAACTACAAAGTCTAAACAACTGCTACTAAAAATCACCACAATAATAATAATAATAATAAACATCAATATCCAAATTCATATACAATACAAGATCTCAAATCCAAAACCAGAGACAAATTCGGTGCTAAAAGCTAATAAAAATAACTAGTGAGGTCTTAGTGATCCCGGCTACCAACCCGAAAATTACTCCTAAACTAGAGGGTCCCTGTCTGCACCATCGACAAGCTGAGGTCCATAAAACGTCGGACACCAATCCTCCGGATACTCTAAAAAAAATATGTTCAGTCAGGACTGGAGCAAGTACACCTCTAATAGCAGTTCCATTTAAATGATAAAAACTATAAAACAGTTGTAGCAAGTATCAAGTAGCAAGGAGAATGGAATAAAGTATGAAACAAGAAAATATACATATTACTGGTGCATAAAGGTAAAGATGCATGAATATCAGAAGAAAGATAGTAATAACTGCAAGATATAAGAAATCTAAACTAAGAGTAAGTCTGTGCACAAGAACATGTAGTGAGTCCAGCATAAAATACATGTAATGAGTCAAGTCCAGAAACTATAAGTGAGACCAGCAAGAAATGCAAGAAAGTCCAGACTATAAAGAATGAATTCGAGTCTTTGAAATACCTATTTTGATATATAAACGGCTAGGGGTAAGTACGGCTCACCGCGCACTGGGTGCGCGGCTGCTATCATTCCAGATTAGACCAGAGGGGGTGATTCCAGTAATTCCAGTTGAGAATATTTACATGTCTACTCGAGTATTTTCCCGCCCCAACTAATACAAGTGAATCCAAGAACCGACACATAAATCAAGTATGAGTCCAGCCAGAAACATGAGTGATGCCTGTAGTGATGCCTGTATGTGATGCTAGTAAGTGATGCCAGTAGATAATTCCAGAATAGGGGCCAGAAACATAAAATATATGTGTCGCAAGTAAATGAATCTAGAAATACCAGTCCATGTCGTGCCAGAAAATCAGATGATAGTATACTAGAAGCTAAATTATAATAATCATCAGATAATGAAAACTATCAAAGAATGTACTCGCCTGACGTCCTGAGCAACTAGCGATCCGAACTGGTATCGTAAGGACCTAATGCGAAAAGCAAAGTTAAACAGGTTTTTAATGAGTTAAACAGATATAAAATAACTTAAAATAGGCTTCTAGGGTCGTTCTAGGTCAAACGGGTCAAACCGGTAAAATCTGGGCCAAGAAGTCAACTTTGGGTCCAAAAAGTCAACTCTGGGTCAAAACTAGGTCAAAAATTGACTTTGGTGGTCAGCCAGGTCAACTATGGTCAACTCTAGGTCAAACTAGGGTGCCCCTAAAATTCTAGGTCAAAACTAGGTCATTAAGCTAATAAACCATCAAACTCGCCTCCTTGAGATACCGAGATACCCTCGGTATCCGATACCTCAACCTACGCGATACGCCCCGCCTATACCCTCTATAACCTATGCTAGCACGCGTAAATATATACACATATACATAAAAACCTATCTCTAAACCTATTCCTAGGCGATTGTTCAAAAACCCGGCTCGAGACTCAATACCTTGGATATCTCAAGGTATTGAGATACCTTGATATCTTAGGGTATTGAGATACCTCTCTAAACCCTCACTAACTACCCCTCTAGCTAACTATTTAAGCATATAGATATACACCTAGGTAATTATCTAGGCTAGAATATAAATATCTAACACATATATGCATACCTACATATATATATA
>JAYESA010000008.1:88474031-88611531 GCA_036927795.1 Iris macrosiphon
AATTCACCACACCAAGCTTCCAAACTTCCAATCCAAGCTCCAACACCAAATCTAAGTTCTACCCACCTAGATTAGAGAAAAGTGTTGGGTTAGGGTTCACATTCATGAAGAATAGAAGAAGAAAGAGAAGAAATGGAGAACTTACTTGGAAGTGGGAAGAAGAAAAGAAGAAGAAAGAGTGGAGAATGGAGAAGAAGAAGTGAAGAAGTGAAGAAGAAGAAGAAGAAGAGGGGGACTGCTGCTGTGGTCGGGTCTGGCAATGAGGGGGACCGACCACAACATGTAGGAAGGATTTACATAGCCAAAAGACCAAAAAGCCCTCTCCTAAAGTCATACAAATTGGGTTTTTGGGTTTGGGATTCCAAAAGCACTCAAACTAACTCCCAATCTCTCCAACTAACTAAAATAAAATATAATAATAATTTTAAACCCAAAAATAGGTCTCACAAGGGTGTTGGTTGGGTTGAACATGGGTACACTAGGGTCTGACATGGGTCCAGACTAGCCAAAACCCTAAAACAATCAATAGAAAAATAATACAACCATTAATTAAATATAAATATAATTAATTATAATAAATACACAATTAACCAAATTAAAAAAATATTCGGCTCTGGAAATGGGGTAGTGACAAGCCTATCCTCCTTAGAAAAATTCGTCCTCGGAATTTAAAGTCAATCGCACTCCCTCTAGGTCAAACCCCCAACAATCACAGTCAAGAAACTCTACCTAAACAACATGCAAGATCATGGTCCTACTGGTCGTGTTATCACAGTCTCAATCAGGGTCACTACACTATCTACCACAGCACAAAGAAAAGTCTAACAAGTACCAATGAAGCACACCACAAGGAATGGAAAAGGACAAGAAGAAGAACAAAGAGACAGACCTGCTAACCCGACACCCGTAGCATCGGCCTCCTCGACCGTCAACGCATAAGCCCTGCCCTGCTGGGGTATATCCCTCTGTTGGTGCGGGGCATGATGCTGTGCCACAGATGGCCTAGCTCCAACTCTCCGAACCTGTGCTCCACCAAATGGAGGTGCAGTGGGACAATCTCGCATCTGGTGAGCAGCGGATCCACAGAACAAACACACCTTCAGCCTCCTACTACAAATATCCCAAGTGTGTCATGCCTTCCTGTAGTAGGCACAAGTGGGCACTCTTTGATCCTGACCCTGCTGCGCTGCCTTCTGCACATAGGGACGCTTAGCCGGTCCCGTACTACCACTTGCACAACCTAAATTATCCCTGCCTCTCTTGGACTTGAGCTCTAAGTCATCCTCTGCCCTCTGAGCGTCCCCTATTATCTGCTCGAAAGTCGCCTCGCGGTCGCTCCTAGTCAAAGACTTGACCGCCATGACCAAGCCCTTGCAAAACTTCCTCGCCTTTGCTGCCTCACTCAAGCCATCCACGAATCTGCCCAGACAGTAGAACTCCACTGCGTACTCGTCCACCATCATGCTCCCTTGGACGAGTGCCTCGAACTGGCTCTCCAAAGCACTAAGTGCCACATCTGTGAAAAACTTCTCCTTAAAAAGCCTCCCAAGTAAGCCCTGGTGCCTCGATCATCGTATCAGTGCGATACCACGTCAAAGCGAGGTTGAACATCTGACTGTCCGCTGCCTCTATCTGCATACTGTCTGGAATCTCTGCCAGCCTGAAGATCCCCTCAATCTGCTCTATCCAGTTATCCGCGTACAGGATCCCTTCTGTACCCCGGAACTCCTTGGGTCGCATCCTCTGGAAGTCAATGATGCTTCCCAGCCTCGGATACTGAGTCTGATCTGCGTGTGGCTAAATCTGTGCCACTCTGTCCACTGCCGTCATGGCCACCTGGTGGGCGTTCTCAATGCCCAGCCTCATCACATCCACCTGACGGTGCTGCGCGTCCATCATCTCCCTGAAGAATGCAAATAACTGCGTGGCATTTACTGGTGCAGGAAGTGGTGGAGGAACCACCGGAACGACTGGGGTAGTCCTCGGATCGACAAGTGGAGGAGGATCCCCGAGAGAAGCAGATGCTCCCTCAACCGCAGGAGTGGTGAGTGGAGCGGTAGCAGCTGCCTGAATACGAGCTGGACGAGAGGTAGCAGACCTCTCGGTGGCAACTGCTATAACGGTATGATGGGATCGTGTCTTCGGAGGCATCCTGAACACAGATCAAAAGAAGTCAATACGGCACAAGATACGATATCATCAAAGAAGGACATTAATATTTCAAAAGAAAGCAATTTCAGAATAATTAGATTAGAATTGTTCCTAGTCGTGATTGAGTACACTCTCATCCTAGATCCTATATCCTAGGGAAGGCTCACAGCAGTACAACTAAATCGTTGTACTACCACGACATCGCACTAATTACGAATCGAGACCTGCATGGGGCTGCCACCAAAAATGTGTTATGACCCGCACCCAGAAAATCAGGCATGAGTGGTGGGTACGTCCAGCCTACGCCGCAGCATCGGCGGTAGAACGTTGTTTAGGTCAAATATCTAGCTAACAATCTTACGCAATCAATATATAAACCTGTCAAGATCTCAACTCCAAACGGAGGAGCAATATCATAATGATAATCACAAGTACTCAATCACGAATCTAAGCACGATAAGATAACACAGAAGACTAACAATTACAAAGTTTAACAACTGCTACAAAAAACTACCACAATAATAATAATAATAATACATCAATATCCAAAGTCATATACAATACAAGGTCTCAAATCCAAAATCGGAGACAAATCCGGTGCTAAAAGCTAATAATAATAACTACTAAGGTCTTAGTGATCCCGGCTACCAACCCGGAAATCACTCCTAAACTAGAGGGTCCTGTTTGCACCATCGACAGGCTGAGGTCCATAAAACGTCGGACACCAATCCTCCGAATACTCTAGAAAAAATATGTCCAGTCAGGACTGGAGCAAGTACACCTCTAACAGCAGTTCCATTTAAATGATAAAAGCTATAAAACAGTTGTAGCAAGTAGCAAGGAGAATGGAATAAAGTATAAAACAAGAAAATATACATATCACTGGTGCATAAAGGTAAAGATGCATGAATATCAGAAGCAAGATAGTAATAACTGTAAGATACAAGAAATCTAAACTAAGAGTAAGTCTGTGCACAAGAACATGTAGTGAGTCCAGCATAAAATACACGTAATGAGTCAAGTCCAGAAACTATAAGTGAGACCAGCAAGAAATGCAAGAGAGTCCAGACTATAAAGAATGAACTCTAGTCTTTGAAATACCTGCTTCGACATATAAACGGCTAGAGGTAAGTACGGCTTACCACGCACTAGGTGCGCGGCTGCTATCATTCCAAATTTGACCAGAGGGGATTATTCCAGTAATTCCAGTTGGGAATATTTACATGTCTACTCGAGTATTTCTCCGCCCCAACTAATACAAGTGAATCCAAGACCCGACACGTAAATCAAGTATGAGTCCAGCCAGAAACATAAGAGATGCCTGTAGGGATGCCTGTAGGTGATGCCAGTAAGTGATGCCAGTAGATGATTCCAAAATAGGGGCCAGAAATATAAAATATACGTGTCGCAAGTAAATAAATCCAGAAATACCAGTCCGTGTCGTGCCAGAAAATCAGATAATACTATACTAGAAGCTGAATCATAATAATCATCAGATAATGAAAACTATCAGAGAATGTACTCGCCTGACGTCCTGAGCAACTAGCGATCCGAACTGGTATCGCAAGGACCTAATACGAAAAGCAAGATTAAATAGGTTTCTAATGAGTTAAACAGATATAAAATAACTTAAAATAGGCTTCTAGGGTCCTTCTAGGTCAAACAGGTCAAACCGGTAAAATCTGGGTCAAGAAGTCAACTTTGGGTCTAAAAAGTCAACTCTGGGTCAAAACTAGGTCAAAAGTTGACTTTAGCGGTCAACCGGGTCAACTACGGTCAACTCTAGGTCAAAAGAGGGTGCCCCTAAAATTTTAGGTCAAAACTAGGTCATTAAGCTAATAAACCATCAAACTTGACTTCTTGAGATACCGGGATACCCTCGGTATTCGATACCTCAACCTACACGATATGCCCCGTCTATACTCTCTATAACCTGTGCTAGCACACGTAAATATATACACATATACATAAAAACTTATCTCTAAACCTATTCCTAGGCGATTGTTCAAAAACTCCGCTCGAGACTCGATACCTTGGATATCTCAAGGTATTGAGATACCTTGATATCTCAGGGTATTGAGATACCTCTCTAAACCCTCACTAACTACCCCTCTAGCTAACTATTTAAGCATATAGATATACACTTAGGTAATTATCTAGGCTAGATATATATATCTAACACATATATGCATACCTACATATCTATATGCATATATATATATAACCACAAACACACAAACCCATATACCTTACCTTATACCTATACATATATATATCTAGCTATATGTATATATACCTATACATATAGATATATATATATATATATATATATATATATATATATATCTAACTACCTATCTATCTATCTATCTATCTATCTATCTATCTATTTATCTATCTATTTATCTATCTATCTATCTATCTATCTAATGTCTATCTATCTATCAATCAATCAATCAATCTATCTATCTATCAATTTACCTATCTATCTATCTATTTAGATATCTATCTATCTAGATATCTACCTATCTATCTATTTAGATATCTATCTATCTATCAATCTATCTATCTAATATATATCTATCTATCAATCTATCTATCCATCTAATATCTATCTATCTATCAATCTACCTATCTATCTATCTATCTATCTATCTATCTATCTATCTATCATCTATCTATTTATTGATTTACATAGACCTCTCCCTCACCCATGCTACCTGCGACAATGCTAGCCTCGCTGCGCTTGCGCCCGCCTAGCTGCTGCTGCTGCTGCAGCGCACTTTTACCGCGGCCCCGCCGCGGAGCAGCGGCGCCTGCAGTTGTTGCTACTGCTCGTTCTGCTGGCTGATGCGCTGCTGCGTACAGCGCTCGCTGCTCGCTGCCACTGCCCCGCTGTGCGCTGCAGCGCGCACAGCCCTCTCACGCCACACACACACAAACACGCACACACATACACACATACACACGACCATACACACACACACACACACACACATATATATATATATATACACCAACATATAAATATATATACACATAACTATATATATAAACACACACACACACACACACACACACACTAATACATATAGGTACACACACATATATACACACACATATCTATATATATATATATATATATATATAAGCACACATATCCATATATATATACACACACAAACCCATATATATATATATACATACACACACACACACACACACACACACACACACACATATATATATACCCAAACACTCACTCACACTCACACACACAAACATATATATACACTCATACATATATAAATATACCTATATATATATATATATATGTAACCACACACTCACACACACGCGCACAAACACACACACACACACTCACAAACACACACTCACTCTCACACACCCTCACACACAATAACACACACACAACTACACATAAACATATATATACACACACACAAATATATATATATATATATAGAAACACACACGCATTATATACAAACACACATATTTATATATAGACACATATATATATATATATATATATATATATACATACATCTATAATCACACACACATGTAGATATACAAACACATATATATATATATAAATATATATACATATATAGACACACATACATATATATATAATCATATATACATATATACAAACTCTAATATACAACACACACAACTCACAAACAACGCACACAAACTCACCAACGCACGCCCAACGACCCCTACACGCACAAACACACACACATATATATATATAAAATATAACCCGAGAACTCTAGCACACACTCCCCGAAGCTAACCTAATGTGCGCACAAGCCCGAAACTAAGAACCCATATCGAAATGGTCGTTCGGTCATTTCAACGAACACGTGGTGTGCGGTTCGCAAAACCTCCTGAAACGCACACCAAACCTACTCGGAATCGGCCCAAAATTTACCCACGGGTTCTAAACTATGTCTAGATCCTAAAAAAAAATTCTAACTCATCGATTCTAGGTTCGTGGCAAAAATGCGCATGCACATAGAACCGACGACGATGAAAACCCCCAAAATGCCCGAAATGCCCATTTCTCTGCGATACGACTTCACGTGTCCGAACGAAGATACGTACTAACCCTCTAGACACCCGACAATATCTACCTAGATCCGTCTAACCTAGGGCATCATCCAAAATTGGGCCAATCTTGGATTTTACCCGAAATCGACACAAAACCTAGTGTCAAAGTCTCCAAACACAACCAAACTTATTTTAACTTTCTCCCACGGGTAGTCTTAGGGTCTAAGAAGGTTCAAAACCACTAATTACACTATATTAAAACAATTAGTAAGAGAAAAGTTAGATTTTACCTCTTGAGAGTTGGAATCCCAAGCCCAAGTCTCCAAAAAGCTCCAAATCCACCACACTAAGCTTCCAAGCTTCCAATCCATGCTCTAACACCAAATCTAAGCTCTACCCACCTAGGTTAGGGAAAAAATATAGGGTTAGGGTTCACATTCATGAAGAATAGAAGAAGAAAGAGAAGAAATGGGGAACTTACTTGAAAGTGGGAAGAAGAAAGGAAGAAGAAAGAGTGGAGAATGGAGAAGAAGAAGTGAAGAAGTGAAGAAGAAGAAGAAGAGGGGGGCTGCTGCTGTGGTCGGGTCTGGGAATGAGGGGGACCGGCCACAACATGTAGGAAGGGTTTACATAGCCAAAAGACCAAAAAGCCCTCTCCTAAAGTCATACAAATTTGGTTTTTGGGTTTGGGGTTCCAGAATCACTCAAACTAACTCCCAATCTCTCCAACTAACTAAAATAAAATATAATAATAATTCTAAACCCAAAAATAGGTCTCACAAGGGTGTTGGTTGGGTCGAACATGGGTCCACTAGGGTCTGACATGGGTCTAGTCTAGCCAAAACTCTAAAATAATCAATAGAAAAATAATACAACCATCAATTAAATATAAATATAATTAATTATAATAAATATATAATTAACCAAATTAAAAAAAAATATCCGACTCTGGAAATGGGGTAGTGACACCAGCAGTGGCAACCCAACCGAGTCTGACTGGAGATCCCAAGAAGCCGGTTTAATGGGTAGGAAAAAGCTGGACTTAGGTGACTTTTATGGAATACTGACTCGATATTAAAATCTCATTCTTCAATACCCAAGTGACTGTACATGCGTACAATGATTCCCCATCCCTATGGTGACAGTGTTCTTGAGTGCTATGGTTAGGATGAGTTTTAAAACTCTTAATAGGTCCAAGCTGTTATGCGGGGTTGAGACCTATCACCAACCCTTAAGGACTTACCTATATGAGAGGTCGTGAAGGCGGTGACTATGGGATGACGATCCCAGATAACTCTTATGAATTTAAAATTATTGTGCATGGCCAACCAAAAAGCGCCACCCGTTAGACCCAGAACCTCTAGCATACTATGTGTAATGTTTTCTGAATCTGGTAAAAGAAGTCTGATTCAAGGCATAGTCCATCAAGCACTTCTTCAGTCAAAGACAATAGTCACTAAGTGAGATTCAAGGCTGTAGTCCATCTCATCTATGCATAGTATATACCTGCCCAGAAACTCTTCCTTTTAACTTCTTTGTCACTTCTATTTCGGAACTTTATCTTTTGGGGGGGATTGTTAGCTGTGGAGATACAAAAGCTCAATTTCCTTTTTCTCTTTAGTCCCACATCGGTTGGACACTCTCCCCTTGTATGTATATATTAGTTCTTCTTCATTGCTCTCTTAAGTTGTTGTGTGGGGAACCCCTTGGGCCACACGCGTATGCCGTTGCCGCTGCCCGGCTCGGCTCGGCTCGGTTTAGTTTGGTTCAGCGCGCGTATCGGGTGCGGGTACGTGTCCACACCTGCGGGCGCCGAATGCCGATCCATTTTACTCTTTGGGTTCAGGCTGGGATCCAAAAAATCTTTTTGCTTTCCTTTATTTTTTGACCTATTTTGGCTCATTCAAATTTTTGAATGTTGAGGCACTATGTTGTAAACCCCCTGATTTTTCAAATTTCAAAATCTGGATTTTTCACAATTTTTTGGAATTTTCTGAGAATTTTCTGTAATTTAAAAATAGGGTTTTAATTATTCAATAATTTTTAAATGATAATAAACAGTATTAAAATATTATGAAAATAATATTTTTGGATGTAAAATAAAAAACTGGACTTAGGAAAAATTTTCTGGAATTTATTGGGCCCCGGACCTATTTTAAAACACCTAAAAAGTATTTAATTAATTAATTAATTAATTAATTAATTATTGATTTATTAATTATTTATTATTATTAGTATTATTATTATTATTATTATTATTAATAAACCGGCCCGGCCCAAGCCCACTGAACCCAGCCCGTTGGGCCGACCCAGCCCGCTCCCCTATCGGGTCGGGTCGGGTCCGCCCGACCGAACCCGACCCGAACCCGACCCGGCAGACCCGTTCACCCAGCCCCCACTGCCCGCGTTTTCCACCGGACCCGCCGGCCGCGCCGCCCGCCGCTCCACACGCTGGCCACGTCCCCGCGAGCCCCGCCTCCCCCGCGGCCACGACTCCGCCCAGGCCGCCTCCCTCGGCCCCACGACCACCCGCCGCAGCCCTATAAAACCCTAGCTAACCCCCTGCGTCGACCCCGAACCGCCACCACGCCACTCCGCCGTCGCCCTCGCCACCGCCTCCGCCTCCGCTGCGACGCCACCGCCGTGCCACCCTGTCCAGCCCAGCCTCCCTCCCTCTCCTCGTCGACCGCCGACAGCCGCCAGCAGCAGCAGCTCCAGCGCCGCTGCTCCGGCCGCCTCAGGCCGCCCCGAGTCCCCTCCGCCTCCGCCGAGTGCCCCCAGCCCTCCGCCTCAGCCGCCCGGCCGCCCAGCCGCCGTCCCCGCCGCCGGCGAACCCAATCCCTAGCCCTAACCGTAATTCGGTTTCGAATCCGACACGTGTCGGACACGATTCGACCCTGTTTTCGGGTCCCCTTCAGGTACTTATAACTTTTTGCTCGTAGCTCAGTTTTCGATTCCGTAAATTGCGTTGCGAAGCCTGTATGACCCTCTCGGTGCCCGGATAAACCGCTCGGGGCATCGCGTCCTGTGGTGACCGCACACCGCGATCCAAAAACAGGAAAAAACTAGACCCTATTTCACCCCGGAACTGAGTACGTTCCGCCAAACGGGACGACTTGGTCGCGCGCGGTCTTCACAGATACGTGCGCCTCGTTGATACGGACGTGCGGGATTTCGCAGAAGTTTTTTCGGGTGTGCGTGCACACCGGAATCAACGCGTATCCGCGGACATCGTCCCGTATCCGTACTTTCTGGAACGCTCCCTAACTTTTTGTACACACGTCAGATCGAGACGAAACTTGTGCCATCGGACTCGTAGCAATACGCTGGTCCTGTGGGTCAAGTTTGGTTCAATTCTGAGAACGTTGACAAAATCGCGTATCGTAGGCCCCACCGGCCCCGCTCGACGGGCGATTTTGTGATCGGCTCATCGGAATCCAATTCTGGAAGTTTCGTTGGGTTCGTATCATCGTTGTTGACCTGTTGACACTAAGTTTGGTAAATTTGGAGACCGTTGACCCTGACGCACTTTTCGGTGCAAAGCGGGCCCACTTGTGGACCCCGTTTTGACCCGAAACTGCCGTTTTTGCCCTTGTCTCCAAATTGGACCCAAGGATAGGCGTTTCTAGCTGATTGATATTTTCTGGATCTGATGATGATATTTGTTTCAGTAACCGGAGTACCGCCTGCAATTCCTGCCGAAGTCAGAACTGCAAACATAGCCGGAACCACATGCAAGTGTACCTTGCCAAAACTTGCAGCTTTGCTACCTATCTCCTGGATTTAGTTATACATCAGAGGGCAAGTAAAGCTTGCCAATTCTCAAATATTTCTGGTTATAGTATTTTACTTGTAGATTCATATGTAACTTGTTTAACTGCTCAACCCAGGACACCGGACACTATTCATGTGACAGAATTGCCTGAGATATACCTGGTGATTTCGTATAGGATATATTTTATGTCATTTACAGTTTACATGCTTAGATTCTATCCTGATTCATTGCATTAGTTCAATCTTGCGTGACTTGTACCTGATATATTCTGGAACTGTGACGTGAGATTACATATCAAGGCTGAATATAATATAATATAAATACTTTTATCAGGCGATGCCTTAGACTCTGATACAGAGCTTTGGTTCCTTACTGGCTCTTCGAGAAAATACTGCTATGGTTTCTTCGACACTGATCCTGTAGTAGTCTCAGCCTGAGTATGACTAAAACTCTCACTTGCATATCACTGGCTGGTTTACATATTTACCCTGCTGTTTATTTTATTGCTGCACTGCATATATTTTGGCTTATATTTTTTGTACCTTATTATGTCCCCTGAGGACCTGGAATGGACTATGTCTCCAGGTATAGCTGAGGAGAACTACCCCGAGGTGTACGGTACAGGAGCACTCCTTGGAGCAGAACCCGGAACAGAGAACGAGATATTGGCCGAAGATTTCTTCTGAGCACCGGCTTCATCTACACAGTATTTCTATTTTCAGCATTTATTTCCTGTCTATTTTCCTCTGAATGTAATAGACTAATTCTCGGATTGTTTCCCGAGATAATCTTATTTATTGCTTATTTATTTCTATTGCATTACTCTAGCAATTAATCTGTGTTTATTCTGTGGATGAGATTAGAAATACCTGAGACTTGTAACATCTTACTGTTAGACTACAGCTTAAGCATGCCCTGATGGATACATTAAATTGGGTTGTCCATCGGTGCGTGCTGCTGGCCATTGCGCACGTGCTCAGTCCCTCGTCATTTTGGGACTGGGGCGTGACATATGTCCAGGTTTATTGAATCCTTATGACAGCCTCTGTAACAGCTATTTTGACAGTCATTCCTCCACGTTTCTTTTCCTTTTATTATCGCTTTTTAAAGGCTAGTTTTATGAGCTATTTAATCTCTTGTCGGTTGGCTGTGTCTTTGATCTGCCTTTATATTGCGATCACCTCCTCCTTCTTTCTTTACAAAATATGTTTCCTCTACGTGGAACCTCTTTCTCTAGTTCTTCTCTCCAACGACATTCTTTCCTCGCAATCCTTGCTCTGGGCAGAGCTAAGTTCGGTCTCTCTCTCCGAGTTGTGTGCGAGAAAGAGAAACCGGTAGTCAGGGGCTTTTACCGGTAGGAGCTTCCGAGAAACGTCTGCACATAGACCTCGGATTAACTCTTAGGGCAGTGCTTCGTGCATGACTTCCCCGGAGGCTGGTAACTTTAACTATTTTTCTTGTTTATTCTTTATTGATTTCTAAACTGGAAAAGTTATACTATTTTTTCTATCACCACCTTCCCGGCCGTCTTCTCTGAGCACCGACCACCACAGCCCCGGCCATATAGCCACCACTCATCACCATCAACACCATCACCACATCAGCATCTCCACCACCTTGACCCGTGCACGGTTGCCACAGTTGACCGGAGCACCATCGCCGGAGATCGACCTCCATGGGCTGTGGGCGAGCATCACCCCCTCCTCGGTCACGTGCACGCCAAGGTTCGAACTTGCCTCCTTCTCTCATGTTGTGTGTTGCATGACACTGTGTTGGTAAATCCTAATAACTAGTGTGTGTGTGTGTGTGTGTGTGTGTGTGTGTGTGTGTGTGTGTGTGTGCATGTTTGAGAATAGTAATTGGGTTAGTGAATACCTCATAGAAATTGGTTATTTAATATGGTATTTTGTGTTGACCAAGGTGTTTAGGCTAAAACTGACATTGTACACACTAACTTGTTAGTTAGGACTTGTATTTTGTGTTATACGTTATTTAAAATTGTAACGTATTTTGGTAACTTGTGCATTTTAGCTACGTGCACACTCGACCCTGCTAGTTGAACCCGTTACGACCCCCTTGCGTCAGTTTCTAAGTGTAGCGTAGTTGTGTTTCTTGTACGTACTAGCGTAATGACTGATGATTATATTATATTATATCATATATATAGGGTCGCTGTACCGTTCGGGCGAGACTTCGGGAACAGGATTTTGGTACTCGCAGCTTGAGAACCCAGGCAAGTATACCTTGCCTTGTTGTATTATTTAAATTCAGTTATTATTAGTTACATATTTTATTGTTTAAATATTATATAACTGTGTGCGTCCAAGAAAGACTCGGGTCCAGTCAACTAAGGCGGTGACGTTAGGGCTTGTGTCTAACCTAGTGTATAGTGGACGCACCTAAAGTTGTAGAGTTATCAATATGACTCCCCAGGCCTTGACACGTATCATTACACGTCACCGAGTGAATTCATGTAGGGACACGTGCTTCATGCTTGGCTGGCCATCGGTGTGAGCAGCACGTGTGACGGTATTTAGCTTAGTTGTATATTTCTTTAGTGACTTGCATTATAGTACGAGATATCCATGTCTCACTTGAGATTTGTACATTGGCATTGGGCGGGGAGGACGACTAGTAGGCGTATGGGATACCCACCTCCTTTATACAGATATCGCGTTCTTCGGAGCGATATGGACGTATATATTTATGCAGATACTACGTTCTTTAGAGTGTTGGATGTTACTTGTGCAGATACCACGCTCTTCGGGGTGTTGGATGTTGTCCAGATACCACACTCTAGAGAACATTGGACGTTATTACTTATACAGATACCACGCTCCTCGGAGATGGACGTTATTATATATGCAGAGTGCCCTAAGATTGGGGGCATATATGGCATATACTAGCCAGTCTCGGCGATTGGTGAATTACGTCAGCATATCTCTAGCCTACACTTTTTATACGCACTAAGTTGTCCTCAAATTGCATTTTACTTAGCTGGTTAGTTCACCCTCGAGTTTTCACAGTATTTACTTTATGGCATATATTTTTGTATCTTGTTACGTCCCTCTGAGGACCTGGCTCCCTTCCAGGTTATTTGTGTAGTTTGTATGATGCTTGATCTAGTGGAGCATTGACATCGTTGCAGGTATCTTTACATTTTCAGCTATTACAAGTCATGTACTACTTTCCATTTTTGATTCTGCTTTTATAGCTTAGTGTTTATAGGCCTATGTTATTCTTTGGTCTATTCGAACGGATGTATTATAGGGCTGCAGACTGATGATGCGTATCGTTCTTTCTTGAGATTTTTTATCATGGATTAAGATTTAGTTTAGTTGTTGCATGTTAGAAGTAGATTTTTAACTGGATTACTTAACCGTGGACAACGTAAGTGCACTTCATCGGGTCTAATAAATTGGAAAGCCCTACGAAGACGTACCAGTTGGCCAATGCCACGTGTCTGGTCCCACGTATTTTAGGACTGGGGCATGACACTCACCCGGTGAGTATCTCGTAGATGGTCGACGCTCACTATCGCTCATCCTCAACGGAACCACTGGTGTTGGCTGTATATCTACAACCTCTTCCCCTCCAAGAACTGCCTCCTCGGCATGCTTATCCTTCTGAGGGTCACCCTGACCACCATCAGCAGGCTAATGATCAAGGTTGGGAGCAACTCCATGTATTGGCTCCCCCATAACTGGATCCTCTGCGATGTCCTCTAGAAACTTCTCGAAGCAAAATGACTCTAACTCAGGCAATTCCTCAACCTCATAAGGCATCTCAGAATCCTGAGTATTGGTCATGGTCTGATTCTTGACGAATACCATATTCGTGCTTCTGTAGAGCTTTCTTTCTACTATATCGTAGAGTCTATAGCCAAACTCATCCCGACCGTAGCCGACAAAGACGCACCGTCTCGTCTTTTGCTCAAGTTTGGATCTCTCGTCCTTCGGTACATGCACGAAGGCCTTACAACCAAACACTCACATGTGATTGTATGATGGCTCTTTGTCGTACCATACTTTGTCAGGCACATCACCCTACAAAGGAGCACTAGGAGATAAATTAATAACATAAGAAGCTGTGTAAAGTGCCTCATCTCAATAGCTGCCTGGCAAGTTTGCTTCTTACAACAAATATCGTACCATCTCCATTAGAGTCATGTTCATCCTCTCCGTTACACCATTGAGTTGTGGTGTCTTTGATGGAGTCTTCTGGTATCGTATCCCTTGCTCTCTGCAATAAGTATCAAATGGAACGATATACTCGCCGCTATTGTCTGACCGAACACAAAGTAGCTTCTTGCTTGTTTTCCTTTCAACAGAGGCCTAAAACTCCTTGAAAGTGGGTAGCACCTTATCCTTGGCCTTTAAGGTATAGACCAAAATCTTCCTGGAACAGTCATCAATAAATGTTACAAAATAAAAAGCATCACCAATAGATTTTACCTTCATAGGACCGCAAACATCCGAATGAATCAACTCGAGCAACGCCGACTTCCTTGAACTTGGGTGACTTTGGAAAGACACTCTATTTTGCTTTCCCGCCAAAAAGTGCGTGCACTTCTCCAACTTTGTAGACTTTAGCCCTGGAATCACCTTCCTGTTCACCAAGTAGCTCATCCCCTTCTCGCTGATATGGCTGAGCCACCTGTGCCACAACTCAGTAGATGCATCCGTAGCTGCATTAACTTCATATGCCCCATGTGCGCTTCCTTCCATATAGTAGAGTCTGGACCTCTTGCTTCCTCTAGCAATCACCATCGAACCTCTGGAAAGCTTCCACTGATTGTTCTCGAAGAGACTGAAGAAACCCTCGTCATCCAACCTTCCAACCGACACCAGGTTGAAACGAATATCAGGGATATGACAGACATCTTTGAGAACAAGAACTGCACCTATCTATGTCCCCAAATGCACATCTCCAATGGCAACCGCCTTCGACACATCTCCATTGCCCATCTTCAACACTACACAGTCGCCTGTTGTGTATGTAGTAAATAGTGCCCTATTGTGAGATACGTGCACTGAAGCACCTCAGTCCACCATCCAAGAGTTGTCATCGCAGGCAAGGTTCATAACTACCTTATCACCTACAATTATCACGTCGCCTCAATGTGTCGAGGCCGTCGTTGTAGTATTCTCACTTTGCTTCCCCTTGTCGCCATTTTTCTCTCTCTTTTAAGTAAAACAGTTCCGCTTGATGTGGCCCTTCTTTCCATAATGGTAACATTCTTTGTCCTCGTACTGACCCTTAGACCTTTCCCTGCTTTTGTCTCTGCCACCGCCTGGACTCCTGCTTTTACCCCTTCCGCGGCTCTTTAATACAAGTGCCTCTGAGTTGGATGTGGATGAAGTGCCCTGAGAACGTCTCTGCATCTCTTCATTCAGTATCCCGCTCTTGACAAACTCCAGACTGACCATGCCTTCCGGAGCAGAAACGATCATAGACACTCGTACGGTCTCCCACCAATCTGACAATGTATACAACAGTCATAGTCCCTGAACCTTGTCGTTAAACTTGACTCCCATCGAGGATAGCTGGTCAACCATGCCCTGGAATTCACTCAAGTGATCCGTAATAGACGCCCCATCTTTGTACCGTAGGCCCATCATCATCCGGATCAGAAATAATTTATTTACCCCGATCTTCTTCGAATACAAAGATTCCAGCTTATCCCACAGTGTCCTCGCGTGCTCAATACTGGCAACATGGTTGTAAACGTTCTTGTCGATGAACTTTCTGATGTACCCACATACCTGTATATGTATAGTAAAACTAAACGGTACCAACTATCACTACTGGAGGATCAAGATGAAGGATCTGCTATTTGTCAAGAAGCTGCACCGGCTTCGCGTCCATCTATCCTCCCTGGTTTGTCTGTCAACTACAGACACCCTTCTAAAATTCCAGAACCTAGCTCTGATATCACTTTGTTGGTAACGAAAGTGTGAAAATTATTCCCCAAACCAGAGAGCACCTACGAGAGAACCGAGCAAAACGCACAAACCAAAAATGTCAAACACAAATCGCAGACACAGAGATTTTTTACGCTGAAAACCCTTGCGGAAAAAATTACGGGATGATCGGAGTCCAACCTAAAAAGCCTCCACTAATGGAATAAGAAATATACCGGCTCCTTACAAACTTCTCACCGATCTAAACAGATCACCATAACTCTTTTGGAACAGAAAATAGATTATAACCACGAATAAGAAAGACAACGAGAAATACCCGAAACTGATATCCTTCTTCGAAACGGCCTCAAATCCTTCTTTCTCCTTTCCAATGTTGCAATGACACTCTTGCCTCCTTTTCTCTCCTTGTTACTTTTTTTTAGAGAGATATTTAGGGCCAGGAGACACCTATATATAGCCTCAAACCCATAACTAGCATTCCTATTATCGATAGGAATATCCAATCCAAATCCAAATCCAAATCCATTGACATATTCCTATTATATGTAGGAATATCTAATCCAAATCCATTGAGATGTTCCTATTATATTTAGGAATATCTAGTCCAAATAAATTGAGGTATTCCTATTATATGTAGAAATACTCAATCTTACTCCGGGATAATTTTCACATTGGTTGGAAATTCCACCCACTCCAACAGAGCTTTTAGAGGTTCGGCAAAAAATGATACAACCAAAGAAAATGAAAAAAATATATTAGATGTAAATGAGAAGAAGGAAGTGGAAGATGTCGACTTACCCTTGGTCATGATAACATGCATCATATGGGAAACTAACCCAGCTCATAATATGAAAACCTAATAAATAATCGGCTACTACTCTAGTGAGCACATCTTCTTGGATGCTACATCTTCCTCTACTAAATAATCGGTTGCGACAAAATGAATGGGCTGCAAGCCTACACTGCACAGCAAGGGCAAATATCCCAAAAAAAATGTAATTTTTATTTTTATTTTTTGGGCCGAGCTATAGTCCACTCATGTCCTAAATGGATTCTGCCTCTGTTGATGCAGTTGTACAAGATGCCAATCGACACAACACGAAAATGTAAATCATTGAATCCAACTATCCGATACGAGAGCTAACACCAAAATTCTCTCAAAAGAAGAGAAATAATCTTTTATCGATTAACTCAAAATAACAATAATCAACTTTTTGTTCATCCCTACAAAATAAATATCGTACTTTAATCACAAGAAACAAATCACATTCAAACTAATTAAAAAGTTACTAAAGACATACAAAATAAATATAATGGTTCAATTTTTTTTAACAAAAATCCCTCTAAAATACGCTCGAACTACATTGAACTAGATCTTTTGCTTAGGTGAACCGGAATTTTGGTTTTTCCAAATAGAGACTTACAGAGAATCATAATTTTTGTTTGGCTTGACTGAAACTCCAATTAGACCTAACTTCAAGGTCTATTACAACCACCCCCCCCTTGCAATCAACTCTCCCCCAAATTGTAGAATACTTGACAATGGATTTTTTTTTTTTTTTTTTTGCTACTACTCGATTAAGTGTCCCATTATCGAAATGATGAGTGTAAAAGTCTGCGATGTTAGACGTTTTGTCAATCTTTTGCATCGCTTTTAAAGACTCAACCTTTCTCAATGGAAGCTTGTCATATTGTCCAATTGGTACCCTATTTTTTTGAAAGTACATAATGACGTCAACATAGACATTGAAAACATTGCATACGGTGCTTCTTCGTTATTTCCTTCTATCCTTTATTACTCTTATGCATCGCTCCCGAACACTACGCCGAATTCTTCATTGATGTGTTCTTCTCCAATTCTTTTGGCAAAGCATGAAAATCTAGAAAATGATAAGGTGGTTTGGAATATACTATAGCAAATAGTGGCTTCCCTGTAGATGAGTGAACTTCTCTTTGTACGTAAATTTTGCTTGTACCAAGGCGAACTCCGATTACTTTGGATTTTATACACATACTTCTTATCATTTTACCAAATGTCCTATTGACCACTTTGGTTTAGCAGTTCGTTTGTGGATGAAGTGCTACTGAACCCCTAATGACTACTGATCATACGCCAAAATCTTCTATAAAATGTGCTAATTGTTTTTATATCGGTTAGACATTATACTCGTTGGTAGCCCATGAATATTTATAATCTAAGAAAATAAAATTTTGACCATGTGCTTCATTTATGAGTTTCTCTTGCAAGTATTATTGATCCAATTTTTATATTAAATATTTGAATATGGCTAATTGATTAAGTTTAGTATTATGATAATCGATCAATCACTATAGTAACTTCTACTTAAATTCAATATTGTCCAGATATACATTAATGTTATAATATTTGCTTCTATATATTGCTTTGTTCGTCTAACATGTATGTGCAGAAAGCAATAACAAGATCAACATGAACATATGCTATAACAAAATAATGATGAGCTAAAGATGACATTATACCAGAAGATTTCTCTGAACCGTCTACGACTTATTCAGATTTTCAGATCTGTTTATCTTTGGACAACTGCCGACAAGAAAAAATGAGTCTTCAAGTCAGCGAATGTTTCAGAAGTTTGGCGTCATCAAGTGCTCTTGGTTTTCATTCATATGTAATCTTTTAATTTATTTGACTTTAGGACTTATGTACATCGAGTCGCACTGGCATAACCTAAGTCCACTCAAATAAACCCTTTAACCTATCCACCAAACCAGCCCACATTCAAGCTCAAACCTTACTAGAATAGGCAACCGAACTCGTACCGAATTAAGACTGAACTCGGTCACCTATTTAGTATAAAATCATCCAGTTATTAAAACCTTGATTTCTTGGCCTAACATTCGAAAATTTAAATTAAATCCAATCCATACTCTGGCCGAATTCGGTTTGCTATCACTCTATAAATAGGAATGAATTTCACACTCTCAACAATTCATCCATTCTTATTCTTTCTATTCTAAAATAAGCAAACCCTCAGAGCCTAAACTTTCTTATCTCTAAGATCAACTCCCATCCTTCTAGTGCCAAGTGCGATCTCGGTTAGAAGTCTGTTAGAGTTGTAATAGCTTGGTTCATCAAGCCCCTCTTCTATTTAAAGTTTACGTGCTCTTCATATTAAACACACGTGTGTGAAGTTACGAGCCTTCGGATCAAAATTCGTGGTTGTAAAGGAGTGGCAAGAGTTCTGATCAAAGCTTGTGATTCACTATTGGTGATTATAGTGGATACAACTCCGAGCAAGAGTTCTCGGGACTGGACTAGTCCTTTCAGGAAACCAGTATACATCACGAGGTTTGGATGTTCTCTCTCTTACTTTACTGCTTTTCCATACTTTATTATTGTTAGTTGTTAACTGCCTTCACTTAGCTTAATTTTAAATTGGATAGATTATTCTGCTGCACTCTATTCATCAGCCCCCTCTAGAGGTGCCATCACGGTCCTTCAGGTATGAAGTGGACAAACTATGACAATCTTTCTACCACTACAAATATTTCTGATTCCTTGGTAGCTCCTAGATAAAATCTAATGGAGTCCTCCCAAATATTTTATTATGCCAATAAATACCTTTATTTTGCGCCTTATCTTTAGCAGTTTGAGACGCATAACATCGTTGTACAATCTTCTCATATTTGCCTCAATTATGGATAATAATATCTAGCATATACAACTACTATGATCTTTTTTGTATCCTATATATTTTTCTAATTTGTTCCCATGGATGTTCCTAATCAGCTTCTCCTTCATGGGTGTAGGAGAAAACAAAGTTATTTCTCTTTCATTAAAAGCCCATGGATGTGGAAGACCTTGACGGCCTATTTTTTATGTTGTACATATATCCATAAAATATTCGTCGATCGTATAAATCTCCTTCACGTTTTCCAACTCGACTACCTCCTGGTTAAGAATTGTTAACAATGAGGCTCTCCTACCAATTAAGTGCATTAGTTATTTAGTTATAAGCTCCAACATATGTAGAAGCTTATACAAAAATATGTATTGAAGTGTGCCCCACCTTGCCTCTATATCATTGTTGATGCGCTTTTAGCAACTCAAATATTTACGAGATTCATGGGTAGAATAAAGAACAAGTTCCTTATTGACCAAGCAGTACTTAAATAAGTTGGATTATTGACGACTTTTGCAACTCCAACATATATGTCGCTATTTACAACATGTTAAGTGACTCCAAAGTATGACTCGCTGATTACGATGAATTACGATATACTTTCAATGCTATTGAGATAATCTAAAACTTACCATCGTTATTCATCGCAAAATGTCATAGTATTGGCGACGTATAGCTACTACTTTGTCTTACGTCACTAAATATGTTATTTTTGCGATGATTAGAGATGCATATTTAACATCGCTAAATTTTTTATATTAGTCCGAATCATGACTGTCGACATCGCAAAAAAATAATAATGATGATGGGTGTAGAATTTTTATTAACTACGGATTGATAAAGAGTACAAAAGAATCTCTATACAAGAGGATCTAAGTAAAATAAAAAAAATCTAGGCAAGTGTGACGGTGGAGATCGAGCACTATAGCGACCTTTACTACATTCACAATCTAGGCCAAGGAGGTTGACGAGGATTCAAATGGCGCTTCTGTCTTCTCCTTTCCATGAAGGTAGCACCGGTTCACTACTAGAAAAAGCGGGATTAGCGACGTATTTTAGCGACTCCTAGTATAAACGTCGCTAAATCAGCGACTCCATTAAAACCATCGCTAAATGGCGATATTTAGCGACGTTTAGCGACTTTTATTAAGATTTTAAAAGATGAGTCGCTATAAGTTCAATTAAGGTCGCTAAACATTGCTAATATATCTGATTTAACGACGTTTAGCGTCGTAATTAGCGACGTATATGTCAAAAATATTTAGCAACGTGTTTAGCGACATCTTTGACGTCGCTAAATTTTAATTTAGCGACGTTTTTATTAGACGTCGCTAATTTTTGGTTAATTAAAGCTCATATTCTTTTCCCCTATCTGTCGAAAATTTCGAAAGTTTTCGATTTCCCCCGCCCCCCCTCTCCGGCGACCGGCTCTCCATGGCTACGGCTACTCCGGCACCCCCCTCCTCCTCCTCGAGCTCTAGGTAATCTCTCTCTCTCTCTCTCTCACGTGACACGGACACAACTGATGACTGGACAGACACGACACACGCACACAGACACGACACACGCAGACAGACACTGACAGACACACACGACACACACACACAGACGCAGATACACACACTCACACAGACACTGACATTGACACTGACACTGACACTGATACAGGCACGACACACACACACACACTGACACACACACACACACACTGAAACACATACAATATTCTATCTTCACTATGGATGTTTCTTCCTAGTTTGTCTTGTGCAGAGGAGCATTGCACTTGTATGCACTGAGCATCCATGTCTTTCTCCCCCCGCAGGCCTTGCTACTATGTCCTTCATATTTTACTTACTATGATGATCCCCCTCTGCCTCTATAAGAAGTAGAGATCCTTCGTGATGTACAGTTACTTTAGTACCTTATAAATTCCCTACAGTACAGCCTAGCTTTATTGAATTACAAGAATTATCTGCTTCTGGAGATCTGGATCCTGATTCAATTATCAGGTTCTTCAGGGGATCAAGGAGAAGAAACCATTAGAGTTTGCACAGTTCCTACTTTAGCAATGGGTGCAGCAGGAATTAGTTATGGAATTCAAGAATTATTCTAGATTTAGCTTATGATTCCTCTATTCCTGAATTCTTCGGTCTAGATGGTGCCTCTGTATATTTATAGAACAATGCAGCAGAAATTAGTTATGAAAATTCTAGATTTAGCTTATGATACCTCAATTCCTGAATTCTCCTGTCTAGATGATGCCTCTGTATTTATAGAACAACTATATTGACAACTAGTAAATATAACAACTATATTGATAACTAGTTGCTCTAGATGAGCTTTGGGCCTGGGCTTCGAGGGATGCACTATGTAGCAAAAGACGCCATTGGCAACTCTTGTAAGCCAAGGCTTAACATAAGATCTAATCCATTTTATGTTTGTGTGTGTGGGCCTGGGCTTCGAGGGATGCACTATGTAGCAAAAAAGGCCATTGGCAACTCTTGTAAGCCTAGGCTTAACATAAGATCTAATCCATTTTTATGTGTATGTGTGTGTGTGTTTGCTTCCAACTCACAACTTACTAGGATACTATGAGCCATATATCTATACTACTTTATAATAAGAAAACTGAGACATTATAGTGGAATTTTTTTTCAAAAAAGTTCTTACTAATTAAAATTGTTCATTCAATTTAATATGGAAAGTTAAGTAATAACGCATAGAAAAAATATTAAAAAACTAAGAGACTTGGCCTCTTTTTAGTTGTTTTGAATATTGCTTATTTTAGACTTTGATAAATGAAAGTATGTATTATATCAGTTATGATTTTTATAGTACGGTTAAGTTATGAAGTTAGGTGATAAACCACTGTATGTAATAATTTATATGATACATACTGTCATTTTTGCAGAAGTATCTAGAAATAGATATGAATTACTATCTGCGTCATCGTTCGTGGATGTACAACCGTCATCCTGATGACATGTGCGGTGTGCGGGATGAATTCATTGAGGGTGTACAGTAGTTCCTGCAGTTCGCCAAGGCTTTCCCTTAATACATAGACGGTACCAAAATTAAATGTCCGTGTGTGAGATATCACAACAGAAAATATCATCCAGAAGTGGAAGTTACATATCATTTATACTCGAAGGGCTTCACGCTGAATTACTATCAGTGGACCGCGCACGGAGAACTTGTATCTCTAGCATCGGAGTCGGAGCCCTATGTGGAGCCGTATATAGATGTCCAAGACCACGATGCTTACGACGACGGGTTGGTGAACATGGTTTATGATGCGGCGGGGCCTAGTTTCAATCCGGACAATTATGATACGGCGGGACCTAGTTTCAATCCGGACAATTATGATGCAGCTGAGGAGGCACCGAATGCCGATGCTGCAAAGTTTATGGAGTTGCTGGAGAATACAAGAACTCCACTATATTCTGGTTGTGAGGATCATACACCGTTGGAGGTGGTTACAAGATTATTGAGCATCAAGTCCGATTTTAACATGTCGCAAGAATGCTATAATCGACTTCTCGATTTGATTATAGAGATCTTGCCCGATGGTGCAAAGTTGCCTAAAGACTTCTATCGATCTAAGAGGATGGTGAGATCGCTTTGGATGGGATACGAGAAAATCGATGCATGTCGCAACGGGTGCATGTTGTACTACAAAGACGACAAGGATGAAGATGCGTGCAGATTCTGTGGTACTGATCGCTACAAGGGCACTGTTAGAGGAAAGTCTGTCGGTACAAGAAAGCCTACCGATTCGATGCACTACTTGCCTTTGACGTCACGGTTGCAGCGGTTGTTTATGGTTAAGGAGCCTGCAGAAAATATGAGTTGGCACAGGCGAAAACAGATCGAAGGAGTATTGGATCATCCATCCGATGGAGAAGCATGGAAGCACTTTGATCGAGAGTATCCAAATTTTGCTGAGGAAGCGCGTAATGTCAGATTGGGGCTCTCCTCTGACGATTTTATCCCATTCGGACTTTCGGGCTCCCAGTATTCGTGTTGGCCTGTGATCGTCACTCCGTACAATCTACCGCCTTGGATGTGCATGAAAACTCCGTATATGTTCCTAACCATTATTATCCCGGGTCCGAACAATCCGAAGAGGAACATCGATGTGTATTTACAACCTTTGATAGATGAGTTAAATCAGCTGTGGGAAGTAGGTGCCAACATGTACGATGTTTCTAGAAAGCAAAATTTTCAGATGAGGGCAGCACTTATGTGGACCATCAACGACTTTCCGGCCTATGGAATGTTATCGGGATGGAGCACCCATGGTCGTCTCTCATGTCCGTATTGCATGGACTGTTCTCAGGCTTTTCGTTTGAAACACGGAGGCAAACCGTGCTTCTTCGATTGTCATCGATAATTTTTGCCGAAGGATCATCCGTACCGGAGGAACCAGAATGCTTTTCGTGCGGGAGTTGTGGAGAAGGCCAATCCACCACCAAGGTAGCCCAGATGCACGATATGGGAAGAGATAAAAGATTTACCAAGTGCTATCGAAGAGCCTGCTAAGGGGTACAAGTGTGACGGATTTGGTCGCACCCATAACTGGACGAAGAGGAGTTATTCTGAGATCTGTCATATTGGAGCACCAATCTGATCAGACATAACCTTGATGTCATACATATCAAGAAGAATGTGTTTGATAACATAATTAATACTATAATAGAGGTAAAGGGGAAGATGAAAGATAATCCGAAGGCCAGGTTGAACTTAGAAGAAATATGTAGACGTCCTGCATTGTATTTGATAGAGGAGGGGAATGGAAAGTTAAAGCAACCTAAGTCAGTTTTCTCACTGGATAAAGAGGATAAAGGTAGACTTTGTAGGTGGATTCAGGGTCTAAAGTTTCCAGACAGGTACGTGTCGAACTTGAAAATATGCGTCGACTTCAAAGAGAACAAACTGGTGGGTATGAAGAGCCACGATTGTCACGTATTTATGGAGAGGTTAATTCCGATTGCATTTCGGAAATTCTTATCGCAGGTCGTTTGGGACACATTGACAGAGCTGAGCATATTCTTCAGAGATCTATGTTGTACTAAGTTGCTCGTCGATCGTCTAGAAAAGCAAGAGAGGGACATTGCGGTAACACTATGTAAGCTCGAGAAGGTATTTTCTCCTGGATTCTTCGACTCTATGGAGCATTTGCCAATTCATCTTTCCTATGAGGCACGTGTTGGTGGTCCTGTCGGTTATCGGTGGACGTACCCCTTCGAGCGGCATCTGAATCACCTAAACAGAAAGGTGAAAAATAAGGCACGGGTTGAAGGCTCTATTTGTGAAGCTTATATTCTCGAGGAGATTACAAACTTTTGCTCGACATATTTTAAACCGCATGTTGCTATTAATAGGACAAAAGCTCCCAGAAACGACGACGCATATCAGGAATCTAATGATGCAATACTCAAAGTATTCAATACGTCCGGAAAGCCTTCAGGAAAAATGAAGAAGAGATATTTGAATGACAATGAGCTAAGGGCTGCTCAATTGTATATATTACTCAATTGCGACGAGGATGAAGTGGAGAAGCTAGAGGGATAAGTAATTAATACGTCCATGTTTACATTATCTCAATGTAATAGTATAAGATAATATTATGCTACTAATCAGCAGTTGCTTCATTGTTTTTTAGCACATATAATGATGAGTTGAGGTCGGTTAGACCCTACATAATAGACGAAGAAGTAGAACAAGATATGAGATGCCATTTTCCTTCTTGGTTGAGCGCATATGTAAGATGCTTGGTAATTATTTTTTATTTCTGCACTTGCAAAACAAATAACTTACTATCGCTACTTTGGTATTTAGGTCGATCGTCTAATATCACCCGAGACTGAATCTATTAGAACTCTAGCCAAGGGACCAATTACTGCCGTAAAAATATGGCCAAGTTTCTGTGTGAATGGGTTCAGGTTCAAGTCAACAAATGCTCCTATCAGAGACAACTTTCTGGATCTTGATTCCACGAAAAACAGTGGTTTGTGTATCAAATCTTCAAACTACAAAGACGTCAATCCGGGCAATAATTTTTTTGGCATCTTACGAGAGATTGTGGAGTTGACATATAATTATGGCACAGAATCTGCTAATATCGTGCTATTCAGGTGTGAATGGTTCGATCCGATTCAAGATCAAGGTTGGAAAATTGACAAGCATGGCCTTGTGGATATAAACTACAAGCGTAGATATCAAGGCTACGAACCATTTGTCCTATCAAGTCAGGCTCAGCTCGTGTACTTCACAACTTATCCTAGACGGGGGACAGCGAGGTCGGATTGGTGGGCAGTATGCAAGACTAAAGCTAGAAATACCTTTGACATTGATGAAATAGCTTATCAGGAGGACGATCTACCTCTTGTAACAAATATTGTAGATGTGGAATCAACGGAAGTTACTCATTACACGAGTAATAATATAGAAGATGTAGAATTATCCGAAGAGGACGACAAAGTAGATGAAAGTGAAGACGAGGAAGAGGAAGAGCAGGACGACGAAGGCGAACAAGATAAATTTTCTGAAGATGATTGAAAAAAAATATTGCATGTAGAATGTAACTATATTTTGACTGTAGAATATAGATCAAGGTTGGAAAATTGACGAAGTAGATGTATCCATTAACGAATATATGTATTGTATTTTGACTGTAGAATGCTTTGAGATATGCATCACATTTTGACTGTAGAATGTAGTATATATTTGTGTTTCTCTATATTCATTATATGTTGTTATCAGATATGACAGGACGACACGAAGGATTTGGCAGGTCCCGAGGTAGACAGAGTGCCACTCCGGTACTGCCTACTGTTGGTTTCGGATCATCGTCGCCCAGTACTCCAGTATATCGATCACTCACATCTCCGACTGTTGGGACGAGATAAAAACTATCAAAGAATGTACTCACATGTCGTCCCAAAAAGAGAACTCAAATCGATGTCCAACTGGAGTAAAAGTGACCTAGATATGAAATTACATGTCAAATGGGTGAATTGGAAACATAAACATGTGTATTAAGTCAAGTTTTAGGTCTCTAGGTCAATATTGGGTCATGGATTGAAAACTAGTCAATTACCTAAGTTGGGTTCAATATATCCTATTAACTAGTCCAAAAATGCTAATGTTTGCCAATACCAAGCTACACTAAGTTTCTAGGTCTAACTAGCTAATATATATACCACGTATAATATATATTATACTTGGTGTATATATATATATATATATATATATATATATATATATATATATATATATATATATATATATATATATATACCTTAGTAACTATTTAGTATCACAATCTTACACTAATACCTCAACATTTCCTATTACCTAGCATATGATATAAACTAGGATACATGGATATACTAAGATATTCATCTCTACCAAAAATTGGATTTTTAGGAGCAAAATTTTTTGTTTTTAAAAGTAAAAAAATTGTTGCCAAAACTTTTAGCAACGAAAAATTGTCTTTGATGGACCCGTTGTTTTAGGTGCGTTACCTAAAGTATCGGCAACAAAATTTTGAATTCGTTGCTGAATCCTTACCTTTTAGCAACATGACCAATTTTTTATTGCTACTTTCAAGGAAAAATATGCTATTGCTAAAAGTTGAAGTCTTTTACAACGCCTGTTTGCCATTGTTGTATGTTATATTTAGCAACGACATTAATGCGTTGCCAAATATAATTATTTGGCAACGCGCAAAACTCGTTGTTATATTCTATATTTAGCAATGACATTAATGTGTTGCCAAATATATTTATTTTTTAACACGCAAAAGTCGTTATATGCTAAATTTAGCAACGATATTAATGCGTTACCCTAAATTCCAAAATTTTCAAATATATATTTTGTTTACAACACACAAAAGACGTTATATGTTAAATTTACCAATATCATTAAAGTGTTGCCAAAAATAACCAAATTTAACATAATATTTGGTAACGACTCATCGTCGTTACAAAAGATTTTTTTTTGCTTATTTATGCACACAATAGTTTTGAATATTACATTTGAAATATAAAAAACATAAAAAAATTCATAATAAAATTTTATTGTTTTACAATCACATTCACCTCTTTAAATCGAAAGTTATAAGAAAATGTTAATGACATAAATACAAAATTCTTAGAAATAAAAAAATAAAACATCTCTATAAACACTATTAAAAAAATTACTCTATTGGGGGTGTTGTTGCCTTTATAAGCAATGTGCTACATAAATATTTGAAATATCTTCTCCATGCGGGCCGTAGCAGCTGTGACTCATCTAATTTCTTATTCATTCTACTTGTTCTATATCAAAACTCTCCCTCTTCTCTATTATCTCAGCCCATAGCATAGTTCTATCTTAAATGTTCTGGATGTTGTCGTGGAGTGAGAGGAAGTTGTTGACAGAGCATACAGTCTGTAGAATATTTTAGAGTTCTATATTTTTATTAATAATCTTTTAGCTATATATATATATATATATATATATATATATATATATATCCTCCATTTTATATAAAATCTCCTAATACATTCTATATACTTGTCACTACCACATTTCTAGATTAGGACATTATCGTAAATTGCCATATTAATTTATTGTGTTAATATAATGTATGATAAGTTATTTTATAAATTGTTGTGTGTTATTTAATGCATAGGTTAATGGGCTTGACCTAAAAAATCCATTAGATTAAACCCTTGTGACCAAACCCTAATTATTAAATTAGCATTTTAGTTAAACCCTCAATGAATGACTAAACCCCTTATTATTTTAAGTTCTTCATGACAAGTCATGAAGGGCAAATTAGAAACTTGGCATTAGAAGTCCTAACCCTAACCCTAGTCCTATATAATGAGTGGGAGCCTCCCTCAAGCTTCTTCATTCATGAAGAAAAAAACCCTAAACCTAGCCTCCACTTAGAAATCCATTTACCTTCCTCAAATTTCAGGATTCCTAGCCCAAGAAACTCTCTTTCCTTCTCCACCAAGAGAGATCTTGGAGCTTGGACCAAGGAGGCTTAAAGAAATAGGAGCTACATTGGGAATCCATCTTCCAATAGGTGAGAATCCGAATTAAAACCCCATTTAATTCTGTTTTTAATTATTGTTTGGCCATTAGGAGTCCACCATTTGAATTAGGAATAACTCTTTTGGTTTCTCCATGGAGTCATAGGTGATTTTAGGGTTTTGTGATTCCAATGCTGATTTTCCCCAATTTTCGTGAGCCCTAGTTATGGGAATATGCATTCTTACATGTTTGTATCATATACCTATGGATTTGATTGTGATTTTAGGGTTTTACGTTTGGATTCCTGAGTAATATTGTGAAATCCGATTTTCAGCCCCTAGGTGTTTGTCGAAATGCTTCATAGGGGAATACCTATCTAATCTATTCTAATCTTACATATTTTGATGTATAATATATATATATATATATATATATATATATATATATATCTATTCTACTATATAATGCCAAAAGTAGGCTTCACCGTGAAAGTTTTCTTTCCAAAAATGCCCTTCAATATATTTACTAATTAAAAGAATACCTACAATAAATTCCACTGATAACCATTTAAGAGATTCATTAATGTATTAAGGAAATCGAAGGGTTCATACTACTTGCTAAATCTTCTAAGATGTTCCCACGGAATTTGAAGGGTTGAATTCTTAACCTATATAATTAAAAACAACAAAGTTAAATCAACTCATCAACATCATCCACTCCAAGATACGTGCAAAGCACGTGCATATATACTAGTATATATATATATATATATATATATATATATATATATATATATATATATATATATATATATATATATATTATTTATATAGATAGGTTTGTGTCATTTTGGAGAGGAGAATACACCTTGGGGAAGTCGGTCCCTGAGGCACAGTACCTGAGAACCTGTGAAGAGTCGGGTTCTTCACACTTACCAGTGTATCAGAGTTGATATGTGCAGCTAGGGAGTTTCAGTGTGTATTAAGGCCAGCACAGGCATGTACATCAGTGTGCCTGTGTGTGGTAGTTTAGTTCAGTGTAGTGAATTGTAGGTGACTGTGGAGTGAGTTTTGTAATAGCAGTAGGTTGTGAGGGTAGTATGATAGGGTGTCTCAGTGAATAGGAGACTGTATCAGTGTACAGTGAGGTGCCAGGTGAGGACTTAGTAAGTATCGAGTGTCTCAGGGAAGTGTAGAAGGGTGAGAGGTGTTATGAACTGTGTATAGGATTTAGATGGCGATTTAGTATCGGGAATCCACTGTTGTGCAGTGGTAACTGCATAGAGAGAGTATCGGGTTCACTATGAGATATAGAGGTCAGTCCCAGTATTGATGTGAGGTTGGTATGACCAAGTGAGCACAGGCAGGGACAAAAGAAGTATAAGGTAAGGTATACCAAGTGTAGGGAGTCAGTGAGTTCTCCATGTATCAGTGTGTTCTACTGAGCATCAGTCTCAGTGAGGGGTGTGAGTATATGTCTGTGAGTATCTCAGTATTTGGGGGAAAGAGTATTAGGATTGCTGTGAGTGTAGAGTATCAGCAATGGGTGTCCAGACACATACGTATTAGTATAGTGTGTGAGTTCCTGATACTGTGTATCAGTAAACAATGTTCAGACCTACCTATTGATCCTGTCAATAGCCATATGCTTGTCTCAAAGATTAGGCCATGCATGTGTAAGTCTGAACAATTTCAGACTGTGAACTGTGAAGGGTTCATTAAATCAGTACCTTGGCTACTTGGAAAAGGGTTTCACAGTGAAAAGGATTTCACAGTGTATCAGTTTATTCAAACTGAGCTTGGTCACTTGGTTAATTGGCTACCTTGATACTTTTGACGTCTGATACTGCCCAGGTTTCTCACTGTGGGGTTTTGCCACAGGTTAGAGTATCAGGTTTTCTTCAGTAAGGTGAGAATCCTTGAGGTACAGTGATGGAATCGAGTAAAAGTAGATGTGTGTGAGGCCGTGCACGACTTAGTGCAAGCCAGTATCTGGGGTTAAGTCAGTATCAGCAGCAATGTACCGTAGGGGGGAACATGTAACCTGGGGGCATCACCTTGCAACAGTGGCTCTAGAAGGGGGATTGAGTATAGGTATTAAAGTATTAAAACTAAGATAATACTATATGATAGATTAACTATTATATTATAAGATATATATATATAGTATCACTTAGTATTAGCTAGTTATACTTGTAATCACCCTAAAAACTAGATTTGAACCCAGATTGAGGTGTTATGAGTACACCCTAGTGTTTATAACTAGGGATGACACAATTAGCTAGTGTGAGACTAGTATTGACTAGTAGGCTTTAGAATTGACCTAGAGGCCTCGTATTTAATTAGTTAAACATGCATATTCCTTTATTTCAGTATTTTGACATTGATATTCCATAATTAGGTCATTGTGATCTCGCCTTGGACATTGATCCTCATACCTTCCTCAGAACCACATGCGAGTTCATTCTCTGACAGTTTTTATTTTTGTTGATTAATTTTATAATTCTAGTTGTATAGTATACTTGATTCTGACACTGTGGATACACAGGTTAGCATCCTAGATACCTGTCATGAGGAGTCGTGATTGGAATCCATCGTGCTAGCTGGGGATGGGGAAATATTAGCAGATTATGTGATCATACCCCACCTTACATGCATCATAGCTCACCCCACCCATCACGTCGGGTGTATCCTGACCATTTATATGCCTAATAGCCTGTTATATATGATTAGCTTGACTATTGTTCGCATCATAGCTAACAAGATGGTTAGCCTGACCTCACATGTATCATAGCCAATCGTATATAACAAGCCTGATCTCGTCCCAAGCCGATCACATAATAAATTGATATTTCAAACATATAGCCAAATATTTTATTTTTTATTTCAGTTCACGTTTTTAGCATTCACTTATATTCTATTCATTGCTAGATGTTCTATTGCTCATTACATATTCTCTAGTATTCTATTTTTCCAGTATTTCTTTAATCTTGTATTTTCTTACACTATTTTTATAGTTTGGTCAACATAAATGAAACTGATGTTTAGTGTTTGTGCTTCCTTCCAATCCTGACTGGATAACATTTTTCAAAGGACTTGGAGGACTTCTGTCCTACCCACTATGGCCCAGGAGCAGAGGAAGATTTTGTACCAAAAATTCTAGAGGAATTTCCCATCTTGGAGGAGACACCAGCTACAAGCATTTAGATTGTCTTATTTATGTATCATTGTTCTAGAACTGAGACTTAGGTTGTATATTTTTGTTGAGACTTTATGTGGACATCTAGACTCTAAACTTGTGTGGTATTTATATTCGTGCTTGACTTATGTCAGTACTCTCTATCCGTATATCTCATTGTGCCATTTACTTTCCAATAGTCTTGTGATTAAGTATATTATAAATTATTGATCCATGGAGTTGAGACCATTGACATGATGAGTTATGTTTGTGTAAGCCCCCTGATTTTCAATAATTTTTAATTTGGATATTTTATAATTTTCTGGAATTTCTTGAGATTTTTCTGTAAATAAAACCTAGGCCTTTGGTAATTAAATGATTTTTTATTTGCTATTAATTAATATTAAAATGGAAAACCGGACATAGGGTAATTTTCTGGGAATTTATTGGACCCCGGAATCATTTTTAAAGCCCTGAAAAACCGATGTAGAATTAAACCGAATTAAACCCGTGCCAAACGTCCAACAACCCCATGAGAGCCGAAGCCAAGCCCAAGGAGAGTTGACCCAGCCTAAATTCTAGGTCAAACCCTAGTCCAATTTCTGCATGTATAAATACATGTTTTCCTAGTTTTCCTCCACAAACAAAAAGAAAAAAAAGGAAAAAAAAGAAAATCCCAAATAACCCTAATCCCTAAACCTAACCCTAACCCTAAGCCGCCGCCCCTAGCCCAGCCGCTTCCTCCGCCGCCCCGTCCGGCCACGCGCCGCTCCGCCCGGCCGCATCTCCCCCTTCTCTGCCACGTCGACCTCCCCGCTCCGCCTCGCCCGGCGCCACCCGCTCCCCCTCAGCCTATAAATCCTCTTCTCCCCCTCGAATCCGGCCACCACTCCTCCCCTTAACCCTAGGCCTCCGCCGGCTGCTCCCCCGTCAACGACCTCCTCCTCCTCCTCCTCCTTCTTCCCCGCACGGCTCCACTCCTTCCCGCCCCAGTCGCCGGAGACCCGAGCATGAGCCGACCGCGCTGCCCCCTCTACCCCTTCCCCGAGCACGGCTCCCCCTCTCTCCTCCCAGCCGCCCTCGACGTCTCCCTGTCCCAGCCGACTTCGATCAGCCCCCCAACCGCCCTAGCCAGTGCCGCCCCAGCCAGCTCCGGCCCTAACCCTAGGGTGGACACAGGACCCGGATACTTCGAACTCGACACTCGGACACGAGAAAACACAGTTTTTGGAGCCATGTTCAGGTACCCGTTTCTCTCTGCTCGTTTACCCGTTTTCGATTCCGTTTGTTGCATCGCGAACCCTGCGTGACCCTCTCGGTGCCCGTGGAACCCGCTCGGTGCATCGTATCCTGTGGCGATCGCGAACCGCGATCCAAAAATAGGAAAAACAACGCCCTGATTCACCCCAGAACTGAGTACGTTCTGCCAAATGGGACGACTTGGTCACGTGCGATCTTCACCGATATGTGCGCATTGTCGATACGGACGTGCGCGATTTCGTAGAAGTTGATTTGGATGTGCGTGCACACCAGAATCAACGCGTATCCGCGGACACCATTCCGTATCCGTCAGTTCTAGAATGCGTCGTATCTTTGTGTACACACGTCGGATCGAGACGAAACTTGTACCATCGGACTCGTAGCGATACGCTGGTCCTGTGACCAAAGTTTGGTTCAATTCTGAGAACATTGACAAAATTACGTATTGTGGGCCCCATAGGCTCCATTTGACGGGCAATTTTGTGACCGGCTCATCGAAATCCAGTTTTGTAAGTTCCGTTGGGTTCGTATCATCGTTCCTGACTTATTGACACTAAGTTTGACGAATTTGGAGACTTTGACCCTGACACGCTTTTCGGTGCAAAGTGGCCCACATGTGGACCCCGCTTTGACCCGAAAATGTCATTTTTGCCCTTGTGTCCAAATTGGACTTAAGGACTGGCGTTTTTAGCTATTTAATATTTTTTTAATCTAATGGTAATGTTTATTACAGCAACCGGAGTAGTACCTGCAAATCATACTTAGACCAGAGCTATATTTGGAGCCAGAACCCCAGGCTAGTGTACCTCGCCAAAACTTGCAGTCTTTGTTACTTATTTCCTTGGCTTATATATATATATATTATGGTTCATGCTTGATCTAGGACCGTGCGACTTTACTTAGCGTCTGATTCATAGTCGGGTGTCAACACCGTACGCGGCGTTGTGTATTGTCATCTAGACATGGATACCGAGACCCCATCTTTCTCGTGCTTGTCCTATCAAGTACATTATAACCCAGGACACTTGATACTATTCATGAGACATAATCTTCCTGAGATATTCATGGTGATTCTGTATAGGATACAGGTTTTATGACATAGACATTATATTCCTAGACATTATATGACTTGCTGTATTAGATATGATCTTACGTGATATGGACATGGGGCCACATGGACATGAGACGTATGATTACATTGGGTGGGGATAGTCACACAGGCTACAGGTTGATTTTATATTATGTCAGCATCTCAGTCTCTCGCTGAGCTAGACGACCACATGATATCACTGCTATCGGCTCCCCGACACAGAGCTTGTAGTGGTTTCAGCCTGAGTTCTAGTGCTGCTCTCATCTTGCATATCACTTAGCTGGTTATTTAGTATTTTCCTATTGTTTTATCTATTGCTGGAGAGTCACACAGGCTACAGGTTGATTTTATATTATGCCGATGTCTCAGCCTCTCGCTGAGCTAGACGACCACATGATATCACTGCTACCGGCTCCCCGACACAGAGCTTGTAGTGGTTTCAGCCTGAGTTCTAGTGCTGCTCTCATCTTGCATATCACTTAGCTGATTATTTAGTATTTCCCTATTGTTTTATCTATTGCTGGAGAGACACACAGGCTACAGGTTGACTATATTATGCCGGCGTCTCAGTCTCTCTACGAGCTAGACAACTATATGATATCACTGCTACCGGCTCCCCGACACAGAGCTTGTAGTTGTTTCAGCCTGAGTACTGGTGATGTTCTCACCTGTATTTCACATAGATAGTTACATATTTACCCTGTTTATTTTATTGACTATTTTACTGCATTATTATGGCTTGTATTATCTATACCTTGTTATGTCCCCTGAGGACTTGGATCGGGATTATGTCCCCAGGATTAGCAGAGGAGATCCACCCAGAGTTATACAGTATAGGAGCATTAGCAGGAGCAGAAGCAGGAACAGGAGCAGTTACTGGAGCAGTACCAGATCCAGTAGACGAGTGATCACCAAGGGTATCTTCTGAGTATATACTGTTCCATACTCAGTCTTGGCTGTAGTTATCTTTATTCTTGTATCTTGACAGATGTATCAGACTCATTGTCAAGTTATTTTTCGAGTTTACATTTTATTGAGATATGATCTTGCTTTATGATTCTGATATTGTGGTATTTATTCTGTGGATGAGATTAGTATATTTGGACCCTTACTGTTATTTTACAGCTTAAGTATGCCCCGATGGATCCATTAAATTGGGTTTGTCCATCGGTGTGTGCTGTTGGCCATTGCCACGTGTCTAGTCCCTCGGTATTTTGGGACTGGGGCGTGACATGGTTTTTGTGGTGGCCCATGCAGGTCAACGACTAAATTGTTCGATTTCAACTTAGGGACCGAGCAAGCCTGCAATAAGAATAGGATAAGTTTCTAGGACCTCATCCACTTGCTTGAAACATTTTTGATATCTATATCGGATTCGAATTAAATTCTTGACTTGTATCCTGCCTTGATTCCTGAGTGCCTCTTATTATTTATTTTAGATGCAGAGTTATGGAACCACAGCAAACAACGAGACCCCTGCAAGATCATCACGAGATGCTGTGGTAAACAACGAAGAGGAAGTAACACCAGTAGAAGAAGGTCAATCAGCTCAACAACGTAGTCAAGCGAATCAGCATGCCTCTGGAATCCAGCAAGATGACATTCCACCATCGATGCAATTTACTCCACAAATGCCCATAATTCCACAAGGGCAGGCCATGGACGGGCAGCAGATATTTCAAATGATCTATGCAATAATGCAAGCTCAACAAGAGGCTTTGAGTCGCAGCCTAGTAACCGCACTAGAGCAGGCGAATCTACCAGCACGACGACCAACGATGGGCTCTATTTCTAATTTCTGCCATCTGAAGCCCCGTACCTTCTCAGGCAAAGAGGAGCCCACAGAAGTTCATGAGTGGCTCACCAACACTCAACATCAATTAGAAGCAGCCGAGCTTCCAAAAGAACGTTAGATGACTGCCGTCAGAATGCAGTTGACGGACAATGCACATCACTGGTGGCTATCTGAGGAGACACGGCTCGGACCAGACCGAGTCACTTGGGAAGAGTTTTTCAGACTCTTTCAGGAGATGTACATACCAGCCATCGCTCGATCAGAATTTCGTGACAAGTTTAATCGCCTCACTCAAGACAGTATGACAGTAGAAGAGTACAACATAGAATTCATTCGTCTAAGTCGCTTTGCCCCAACCCTGATCCCGACAGAAGAAGATAAGGCTGAAAAGTTCTTCGACGGACTAAACATTGAGCTACATAAACTAATTGGATCCGTTGCAACTACATCTTACCGGGACGTCCTTACTGCAGCCCGACGCATAGAGCGCATTATCAGGAGAGAGACCAGTCTGAAGCGATCATCTACACCAGCACCAGCCGGAGCACCACAGAAAGAAGCTACAAAGAGACCTCACATGCACCAGCCACCAGGAGCATCTCCACAGGCTCTACCTATCTGTTAATATTGTCGCAAGGGAGGCTATATTGAGGACGAGTGTAGACGAAAAAGGAAAGTATGTTTAGCTTGCGGATCCAGTCAGCATCCATTGAGGGAATGCCCTGAGCGTCGAGAAAGAGCACCAATGGTTAACCAACTAGCGGTACCAGTACCGAGGCTAGCCTATCCAGCATTAGGAGTACCGCAAACGGAATTTGAAGGAGTCCTACCACCACCTTCAGGAGGGTATCAGCCGAGGCCACCTTTGATACCACAAGAGCACTCTTCCAGTAGGCCCAGCAGCAGCAGAGGAATCGATTGCAAGGACGTGGACAAGCCCTGACGATGATCTTGGAGAACGTGCAGACTCATGGAGTAGCTAATGCGCATAATTTTTTATAGTTATCTGTTTATAGATTTGTTTTATCTCGTGCCTATTGGTTCATGACCTCAGCCTTAACCTATGTAATTTTGAACTTGCTTATAATTGATAACTGTAGAGATTATAGAGTCTTTTGTTATTATGCTTATTTTGTGTTGTTTGGTGAACTTGAATTAAGTTGTACCTTCTTTCATCATCATCTAGCGTACTTATATTTGTTATACTACCTTGACCTATGCTGCTAATATAGCCTGGTTTTGCAAGCTTATCCTTTTATCGAGCTTGTTCATGACATATGTATTATTGGGTCGATACACTAATACAATTGTCTATTCAGAATCAGTGTATTACGGTCTGATCAACCTTAGTGCATTTTGGTTCGCTCTTCGCACGACTACTTCACGTGGATTAAGATATATGGTTGACTAGTATACTTGCCCTCTAGATATGTCTGAGCATATCGTATCAGTTACATAACTGTACTAATACGAGCATGCGAACAAAGGATTACCAGAATAGGATTTCAATCCACAATTGTCTTGACAAATCCTATTTGAATTCATTAAACGCCTTGATCCTGATACTTCTATTCTATTACCTCACCCTTGAACTCTTTATTATTGATCTTCATCTTCCCTTATTTCGGAAAGACGAAACCTCGTGCTTAGTATAAGCTTGATATATAGACAGTACTAGATATACCCCACAGGCCGGTCGCAGTATTGATGACCCTTTTATATATGATTAAGGGAATATCATAGGTGATATGGTTGGTGTTAAAGACTTGAGGATTCAATAACATGATTAAATAAGTTGGGACACAGCTTTATTAGATGTATAGCCTTAGATGATAGATGGGTAAATTCTATGTTGGGTAGAGACCGCAATATTCACTTGAGAGAAAATCTTTAGACTGTAATCAAGTGAGATTGGATAGAGAGAACCCTACCATATTTTAATTTTGAGGTCAAAATTTTTATAAGTTGGGTAGATTGTAAGCCCCCTGATTTTCAGTAATTTTTAATTTGGATATTTTACAATTTTCTGGAATTTTCCGAGATTTTTCTGTAAATAAAACCTAGGCCTTTGGTAATTAAATGATTTTTTATTTGCTGTTAATTAATATTAAAATATTATGGAAATAATATTTTATGGTGTAAAATGGAAAACCGGACATAGGATAATTTTCTGGGAATTTATTGGACCCCGTAATCATTTTTAAAGCCCTGAAAAACCGATGTAGAATTAAACTGAATTAAACCCGTGTCAAACGTCCAACATCCCCATGAGAGCCGAAGCCAAGCCCAAGGAGAGTTGACCCAGCCCAAATCCTAGGTCAAACCCTAGTCTAATTTTTGCATGTATAAATACATGTTTTAATAGTTTTCCTCCACAAAAAAAAAGAAAAAAAAAATCCCAAATAACCCTAATCCCTAAACCTAACCCTAATCCTAGTCGCCGCCCCTAGCCCAGCCGCTTCCTCCGCCGCCCCGTCCGACCATGCGCCGCTCCGCCAGGCCGCGTCTCCCCCTTCTCTGCCACGTTGACCTCCCCGCTCCGCCTCGCCCGGCGCCACCCGTTCCCCCTCAGCCTATAAATCCCCTTCTCCCCCTCGAATCTGGCCACCACTCCTCCCCTGAACCCTAGGCCTCCGCCGGCTGCTCCCCCGTCAATGACCTCCTCCTCCTCCTCCTCCTTCTTCCCCGCACGGCTCCACTCCTTCCCGCCCCAGTCGCCGAAGACCCGAGCTCGAGCCGACGCCGCTGCCCCCCGACCCCTTCCCCGAGCACGGCTCCCCCTCTCTTCTCCCAGCCGCCCTCGACGTCTCCCCGTCCCAGCCGACTCCGGTCAGCCCCCCCGACGCCGCCTCCGACCGTCCGAGCCTGCGCCGCCTCCGGCCGCCCTCGCTAGTGCCGCCCCAGCCAGCTCTGGCCCTAACCCTAGGGTGGACACAGGACCCGGACACTTCGAACTCGACACTCGGACACGAGAAAATGCAGTTTTCGGAGCCCTGTTCAGGTACCCGTTTCTCTCTGCTCGTTTACCCGTTTTAGATTCCGTCTATTGCATCGTGAACCCTGCGTGACCCTCTCGGTGCCCGTGCAACCCGCTCGGTGAATCGCGTCCTGTGGCGATCGCGAACCGCGATCCAAAAATAGAAAAAACAATGCCCTGATTCACCCCGGAACCGAGTATGCCCCGCCAAATGGGATGACTTGGTCGCATGCGGTCTTCACCGATATATGCGCGCTGTCGATACGGATGTGCGAAATTTCGCAAAAGTTGATTTGGATGTGCGTGCACACTGAAATCAACGTGTATCCGCGGACACCGTCCCGTATCCGCGGACACCGTCCCCATAGGCTCCACTTGACGGGCAATTTTGTGACCGGCTTATCGAAATCCAGTTCTGGAAGTTCCGTTGGGTTCGTATCATCATTCCTGACTTGTTGACACTGAGTTTGACAAATTTGGAGACCTTTGACCCTGACACGCTTTTCGGTGTAAAGTAGCCCACATGTAGACCCCGCTTTGACCCGAAAATATTATTTTTGCCCTTGTGTCCAAATTGGACTTAAGGACAGGCGTTTCTAGCTATTTGATATTTTTTGAATGTAACGGTGATGTTTATTTCAGCAACCGGAGTAGTACCTGCAAATCATACTGAGACCAGAGCTACATTTGGAGCCAGAACCCCAGGCAAGTGTACCTCGCCAAAACTTGCAGTCTTTGTTACTTATTTCCTTGGCTTATATATATATATATGTATATATATATATATATATATATATATATATATATATTATGGTTCATGCTTGACCTAGGACCGTGCAACTTTACTTAGCGTCCGATTCATTGTCGGGTGTCAACACCGTACGCGGTATTGTGTATTGTCATCTAGACATGGATACCGAGACCCCATCTTTCTCGTGCTTATCCTATCAAGTACATTATAACCCAGGACACTTGACACTATTCATGAGACAGAATCTTCTTGAGATATTCATGGTGATTCTGTATAGGATACAGGTTTTATGACATAGACATTATATTCCTAGACATTATATGACTTGATGTATTAGATATGATCTTACATGACATGGACATGGGGCTAGATGGACGTGAAACGTATGATTACATTGGGTAGGGAGAGTCACACAGGCTACAGGTTAATTTTATATTATGTCGGCATCTCAGTCTCTCGCTGAGCTAGACGACCATATGATATCACTGCTACAGGCTCCCCGACACAGAGCTTGTAGTGGTTTCAGCCTGAGTTTTAGTGCTGCTCTCATCTTGCATATCACTTAGCTGGTTATTTAGTGTTTCCCTATTGTTTCATCTATTGCTGGAGAGTCACACAGGCTACAGGTTGATTTTATATTATGTCGGCGTCTCAGTCTCTCGCTGAGCTAGACGACCACATGATATCACTGCTACCGGCTCCCCGACACAGAGCTTGTAGTGGTTTCAGCCTGAGTTCTAGTGCTGCTCTCATCTTGCATATTACTTAGCTGGTTATTTAGTGTTTCCCTATTGTTTCATCTATTGCTGGAGAGACACATAGGCTACAGGTTGACTATATTATGCCGGCATCTCAGTCTCTCTCCGATCTAGACAACTACATGATATCACTGCTATCGGCTCTCCGACACAGAGCTTGTAGTTGTTTCAGCCTGAGTACTCGTGTCATGACCCGCACCCGGTGTAGGGATGTAAGTCGGGAACAACGCCCAGCCTACGCCGCAGCATCGGCGGTAGAACGCTGTCTTGGTCAACTATACTATCTAATTATCTCACTATAAAGTATAAACCTCCAATAATATCTCAACTCCAAGATGAAGTATAATCAACTTAGTTCGACACAATACTCAATCACATTACTATGGCACAAAAAGATATCACAGAAGTCTAACATAACTAAGCAGTTAAAAATATAACAACAACAAATAGAAATAATATCCAAACACAAATATATGCCGGAAACAAATCCGGTACCAAAATGCTAAAGAGAACTAACTATGCTAACTAGTGAATCCGGCTAAATCACTCAACAGTCACTCCAGAACTAGTGGGTCCAAGTCTGCACCATCAATAGGCTGAGGTCCGTAGTATGTCGGACACCAATCTCCTGGATTATCTGAAAAATATTTTCCAGTCAGGAATGGAGCGAAGTATAACCCAATAGCAGTTTCAATTAATTGACAAAAACTATAAAGCAGTACAATAGAAGATGCTATCTACGATGAGGATATAACTGATAATCAAGAACAATGAGAGAAGAGGCAATACTAACAACAGAATATAATCAATGCATACAAGAATAAAGGAATGAACTATAATGTCAGAATAGAACAAGGTAATCAATGAACTGAATAATGGAATCTACAATAACTATGTGATTTGAGATACTAACTAAATATGTGATCGGCCTGGGAGATTCAATGATTACACTAAGGAGCTAACTCAACCATACGTGAATTGCATGGTTAGTTAGTAGCCAATGATTACACTACTAGCCGATAGTTTCTTGATCACATATTTAATTGGTATTTCCCCTGCCCCGACTGATATGATGGATCGAATCATGATACGTCACTAGCCAATGTATCCAATATTTAATCTACAATATTCAATGTTATCCAATACCAACAAGGACAGTATCTGATACCATCTCCATAATCAAGGTAACATCCCATGACTGACGATCCAATAACAATACCAATCCGTGTACCATCGTGTCAAGAATCATAAGTAACATTTCTAAATACTTGAATTATAGTGGTAATCAAATAATGAAAACTATCAGAGAATGTACTCGCCTGTGGTCCAGAGCAAATGATAAAAAATGATGTCCGAACTGGTATCACAGACCTATATATAAAATATTGTATTAATACAAATTTTTGGAAAGAGAAATAAATTAAACTAGTCAACTTTCTAGGTCATAAAGTCATTTCTAAGTCAAAAGTCAAACTAGGTCAACTCTAAGTCAACTATGGTCAACTATAATCAAATTATGGTCAACTACCTATTTCTAGGTTGCATGAGTCTAACTCAAAGATATTAGGCTCACACACTATAAATCTAGGCCACACAAGCTACATCTTAGGATACTAAGATACCGTATCTCAGGATACGCAAACAAGGGATAAATATAACACATATGTACATATCAAACAATATTATATATATAAAATCCTAATTACAAATGCTAAATGGATACCTTGGTTTTGAACCAACTTGGTATCGCAATACTAAACCTCTATCTTGATATCCAAACCCAATACCTTGATTATCCTCCAATACCTTGATACTTACCTTGGCATCTCAAGGTAAATTCAAAACCTTATTTATACTAACTACCCAACAATAATTATAAACTACTATGCATTTAATATTTATATAATTCTATATACCTTATTTTAGTCACCTTAATACCAACCTATAATTAGTTTACAACTATCCTATTACTTATGCCAATACCTACTCCTCATACCTTGGTATATCTTGATACTTACCTTGGTATCTCAAGGTTTTTGCCAAAATCTCATATATATACTAACTACCCATCAATAATTACATATATCAATCCAATATAACTCTAGTATGTACTAATAGAATAATTCTAACTACCAACTACACACTAACTATTAATACATATATACGTACATACATACCCACAAATATATAATATATAAAAGATACTCATAACAATTGATAACTAAAATATACTAACTATTCTAATAAATTTATATGCTATAACTAAATATATACATAAATAGTATACTATAATACAAATAGAAATTAGGAATATATTTATATATATATTAATTACCATATATATATATACATATATATCTATATATATATTAATATCTAATATATTAAAAACTGCCAAACTGTCGCTAAATACCATGTCCACTGTCACAGAAAGCTGCTGTGTATACAATACACTGCAGTTTTTGTGACAGTTTCCTGCACTGTCACTAAAAACTGTCGCTAAAGCTTCTGATATTCTGCTGATACACTGTTGTTTCAGCGACAGTTTTCTACAACTGTCGCTGAAAAGCTGCTATTATTTGCATTTGTTGCTGCTGTTGCGACACTTCTGGCTCGCTGTTGTCGCTGAAAATATTTGTATATATATATATATATATACAATATATATATAGATACATATATATAACCCACCATATATATTTATATAATATATATTTAAATACATATATATAACCCACAATATATATTTATACAATAAACATATAAAACTATGTATAACTATACATACACTTATACATAGTAAATTGTATAAAATACCACATAGTAACATACACACACACATATAGTAATATGTATATATAACTATACATATATGTATACATATATATAATCATACAATAATATAAATACATAACAATATATAATATAACTATATATATAACCACATATAAATATATCTACTATATTATTGCTACCAATTATAAATATATATCTGCATACATATATATATATAAATAATTATATAATAACTATAAATAATCTAATACTTAATTAAACATACACATATATTATATAAAACATATACATATATTTACATCCCTAACATATATTATAACATATATATTAATGCATGTAGAAGAAAGCTACATAATATATATTCTATTAATACATATATAATACATAGATCTATGATACAATAAACACTATAATAAATATACATAATACATATATAATATATATAGATACATACACAATTATAATTCAAGAATTAAAGCATAATTAATTAGATCTACACATAAACACACAACAATTGGAGAGTATCACGCCGTATCCCACTAGATCTAGGATACGTATGCGACACGAGTCTACCACACATCCAATTGCATCCCGAAGGACACAAATAAATCACATCTAATATTTATGAACAAAATAAAGTGTCAAATGTAGATCTATGTGTCCGTGTCAAAATACGACATGTACAAAGTCCCGTGTCGGAGGAAAAACCCCCAAAATAACACGTATCACCAAATTGTTGGGATACGACCTACACGTACCCAATTGTGGACACGACACTAGCCCCAAACAAATAAACATATGCCAAATTGATCTATAGGATCAATTGACACACACAACAAAAGTTATTTTCAGAATTCCCCCAAAATTGACACAAAAAGTACCATATCTTTCTCCATAGGCCTCCTATGAACACAAAACCAAATCCTATGGGTAGTACATACATATGGGTTGATTATTCATAATTAAATCTCAGATTTTGAAGCTATTTTAAGGAAAAAAACTAAATTATATCTATTGGGAGATGGATTTCCAATGAAACCTCCAAAATTGGTAAAATTGGCCTCCAACTTGTAGATCCTTGTTCCTCTTTGTAGATCCTTGCTTTCTCCTTCTAGATTCTTGCTCTTCTAGTCTCCAATGGTGATTTGGAAAGTAATTGGGTGGAAATTTGGTAGGAATTTGATGAAATTTGGTTGAGGAAAATTCTAGATCTAGATTTGGAATGAAAAATGAAGAGAGAGAAAATTTTCATCCCCTTTATATAGGCCTCACTTGCCCCCTCCCTCAAGCTACTATGTAAAGTCTAAAATACTCCTTGGGGTTCTCATGAAGAAATTAATTAAGGAGGAAAGCTTCTAGTCTAATGGTTTAATTAATTTAATCATCCTCCTAATTAATGGGCTTTCTAGTTGGGCTCAATTCTAACAATTAAAACATGTTGGTCCATGAGTCTAAACTAAACTAGTTAGGTCCACTAACACAAGTCCAAAAAATAAATTTATCATGCTAATAATAAATAAATAATATAATAAATAAATATTTAACATGCACAATATTTAATTAATTATAAAATGACCAAAATACCCTTTTCTAGAAAATACGGTAGTGACAAGTCTATCCCCCTTAAAATAATTTCGTCCTCGAAATTTAAAGATGATCGTACTCCTTCTAGGTCAAACCCCCAGCAATCATAGTCTAATAAGGTCTTATCTCACTAAGAACAGTCCTATGCAAAGAATAACATGCATGGTCATGGTCTCCACCTGTCTTCTGTCTTATTACTGTTGTCTCTGTCAGGGTATTATATAGCTACACTAACTATATAACACAAGCATCCAAAAGGTACTAAAGAATCAATCAATCAAAATAGATGAAAGGAACAGAAAGAAAGAACAGACTCTCTAACCCATCACCTGTAGTATTGGTCTCCTCGACCGTCATCGCAAATGCTCCGTCCTGCCGAGGTAGCTCCCTTTGCGGGTGATGAGCAATCTGTGGTGCTACAGGTGGCCTAACTCCACCTCTCTGGCCTCGATCTGCATCCTGGCCTGGACGTTGAAGTGTCCAGAGACAATCCTTTACCATATGCTCCGTTGATCCACAATGTAAGCATGCTCCAAGTCTCTTCTGACACATCCCCCAAGTGTGTCCAGTCTTTTTGCAATAGGTGCATTGAGGAGCTTGTTGCACCTGTCTTTGAGGCTGCTGTGGTATCTGTTGTACTAGAGCTTGTACTGGAGCAACAATAGGTTCTGGCATCTGATATTGTTGCTGATAGGCTCCAAATTGTATTAGAAACTGCTGTTGCTGGAACCGCGGCCTCTTTGTCGGTCCCGCACTACTACTGTCACCCCCAAACATATCACGGTCCCTCTTCGGCTTCAAGTTCCACTCCCGCTCGACCTTGTGTGCCTCCAAAAGTATCTCAGAATACGTCTCGTAGAAAGACGGAATGAGAATCTTGACTTTCCAATTCAAACCCTCGCGGAAACGGATAGCCCGAACTTCTGGCTCTCTCACCAAGTACTCCGCAAATCGGCTCAGCCTCCCGAACTCTGCGGCAAACTCCTCTACGGACATGCTTCCTTATGTAAGGCTCTCAAATTGCCTTCCTAATTCCAATCTGTCCGTCCGAGCAAAGAACTTCTTCTTAAAGAGATCCTTGAATATCTCCCAAGACTGCCCCGCATCAGTAAGAATTGGCTTATTCCTGAACCAAGTACGGGCAACATCGAATATTTGAAGTCCTACCGCCTCAACCTTTAGATCCTCCGCAAGACGGGATACCTTCATGAGTCGCTCGATATCTTCAAGCCAATCGTTAGCATAGACTATACCTTCTGTACCCTTGAAAACTCGAGGCTCAAGCTTCTTGAAATTTTGAATGTTGCCTGGCTTGATCTGAGTATCCTGTGGCTGTGGAGGAGCCTCTCTCTGAATTGCTGCTATAGCTACCTGATGGGCGTTTTCCATACTCTGCCGTATCATATCTGACTGCATGTGCTGGGCTTCTATCTGTGCCCTCTGTAATTCCATCATCTCTCTAAATAGTGCAACCATTAGCGCGGTATCTCCTGAAAATGGAGGTGGTGGAAGTCTCTCCGGAGCAACTGGAGTAGTCCTCGGAACAGATGGAGGAGAACCCCCGAAGGCAGCCGAGACTCCTACGTGAACTGATGTCGTAGGAGGTACAAACCCTACTGCCTGAGTGGAAGATTGAGAGGTGGCAGACCTCGCAGAAACTGCTCCCGATCGATGGGATCTAGTCTTCGGCGGCATCCTGAAGACAGATCGAAACAAAGGAGATCAATTCGACACAAGATAAGATATCATCAAGGAAGGACAAAAGTATTCAGAAGGAATCAAAATTAGCGATTCAATTCAGATTGGAATTCCTAGTTGTGATTGAGTATCCCTCTCTCTTCCTAGTATCCTATATCCTATCGCAGGCTCGCAGTAGTACAACTAAGTCACTGCCACGACATCGTAATATTGCGAAGCCTGACCTGCATGGGTCACCACTAAAAATGTGTCATGACCCGCACCCGGTGTAGTGATGCAAGTCGGGAACAACGCCCAGCCTACGCCGCAGCATCGGCGGTAGAACGCTGTCTTGGTCAACTATACTATCTAATTATCTCACTATAAAGCATAAACCTCCAATAATATCTCAACTCCAAGATGAAGTATAATCAACTTAGTTCGACACAATACTCAATCACATTACTATGGCACGAAAAGATATCACAGAAGTCTAACATAACTAAGCAGTTAAAAATATAACAACAACAAATAGAAATAATATCCAAACACAAATATATGCCGGAAACAAATCCGGTACCAAAATGCTAAAGAGAACTAACTATGCTAACTAGTGAATCCGGCTAAATCACTCAACAGTCACTCCAGAACTAGTGGGTCCAAGTCTGCACCATCAATAGGCTGAGGTCCGTAGTATGTCGGACACCAATCTCCTGGATCCTCTGAAAAATATTTTCCAGTCAGGAATGGAGCGAAGTACAACCCAATAGCAGTTTCAATTAATTGACAAAAACTATAAAGCAGTACAATAGAAGATGCTATCTACGATGAGGATATAACTGATAATCAAGAACAATGAGAGAAGAGGCAATAATAATAACAGAATATAATCAATGCGTACAAGAATAAAGGAATGAACTATAATGTCAGAATAGAACAAGGTAATCAATGAACTGAATAATAGAATCTACAATAACTATGTGATTTGAGATACTAACTAAATATGTGATCGGCCTGGGAGATTCAATGATTACACTAAGGAGCTAACTCAACCATACGTGAATTGCATGGTTAGTTAGTAGCCAATGATTACACTACTAGCCGATAGTTTCTTGATCACATATTTAATTGGTATTTCCCCCGCCCCGACTGATATGATAGATCGAATCATGACACGTCACTAGCCAATGTATCCAATGTTTAATCTATAATATTCAATATTATCCAATACCAACAAGGACAGTATCTGATACCATCTCCATAATCAAGGTAACATCCCATGACTGACGATCCAATAACAATACCAATCCGTGTACCATCGTGTCAAGAATCATAAGTAACATTTTTAAATACTTGAATTATAGTGGTAATCAAATAATGAAAACTATCAGAGAATGTACTCGCCTGTGGTCCAGAGCAAATGATAAAAAATAATGTCCGAACTGGTGTCACAGACCTATATATGAAATATTGCATTAATACAAGTTTTTGGAAAGAGAAATAAATTAAACTAGTCAACTTTCTAGGTCATAAAGTCATTTCTAAGTCAAAAGTTAAACTAGGTCAACTCTAAGTCAACTATGGTCAACTATAGTCAAATTATGGTCAACTACCTATTTCTAGGTTGCATGAGTCTAACTCAAAGATATTAGGCTCACACACTATGAATCTAGGCCACACAAGCTACATCTTAGGATACTAAGATACCGTATCTCAGGATACGCAAACAAGGGATAAATATAACACATATGTACATATCAAACAATATTATATATATATAATCCTAATTACAAATGCTAAATGGATACCTTGGTTTTGAACCAACTTGGTATCGCAATACTAAACCTCTATCTTGATATCCAAACCCAATACCTTGATTATCCTCCAATACCTTGATACTTACCTTGGCATCTCAAGGTAAATTCAAAACCTTATTTATACTAACTACCCAACAATAATTATAAACTACTATGCATTTAATATTTATATAATTCTATATACCTTATTTTAGTCACCTTAATACCAACCCATAATTAGTTTACAACTATCCTATTACTTATGCCAATACCTACTACTCATACCTTGGTATATCTTGATACTTACCTTGGTATCTCAAGGTATTTGCCAAAATCTCATATATATACTAACTACCCATCAATAATTACATATATCAATCCAATATAACTATAGTATATACTAATAGAATAATACTAACTACCAACTACACACTAACTATTAATACATATATACGTACATACATACCCACAAATATATAATATATAAAAGATACTCATAACAATTGATAACTAAAATATACTAACTATTCTAATAAATTTATATGCTATAACTAAATATATACATAAATAGTATACTATAATACAAATAGCAATTAGGAACATATTTATATATATATTAATTACCATATATATATACATATATATCTATATATATATTAATATCTAATATATTAAAAACTGCCAAACTGTCGCTAAATACCCTGTCCACTGTCACAGAAAGCTGCTGTGTATATAATACACTGCAGTTTTTGTGACATTTCCTGCACTGTCACTAAAAACTGTCGCTAAAGCTTCTGATACTCTGCTGATACACTGTTGTTTCAGCGACAGTTTTCTGCAACTGTCGCCGACTGCTGTCGCTGAAAAGCTGCTATTATTTGCATTTGTTGCTGCTGTTGCGACACTTCTGGCTCGCTGTTGTCGCTGAAAATATATGTATATATATATACAATATATATATAGATACATATATATAACCCACCATATATATTTATATAATATATATTTAAATACATATATATAACCCACAATATATATTTATACAATAAACATATAAAACTATATATAACTATACATACACTTATACATAGTAAATTGTATAAAATACCACATAGTAACATACACACACACATATAGTAATATGTATATATAACTATACATATATGTATACATATATATAATTATACAATAATATAAATACATAACAATATATAATATAACTATATATATATAACCACATATAAATATATCTACTATATTATTGCTACCACTTATAAATATATATGTACATACATATATATATATATTTATATATATATATATATATATATAAATAATCATATAATAACTATAAATAATCTAATACTTAATTAAACATACACATATATTATATAAAATATATACATATATTTACATCCCTAACATATATTATAACATATATATTAATGCATGTAAAAGAAAGCTATATAATATATATTCTATTAATACATATATAATACATAGATCTATGATACAATAAACACTATAATAAATATACATAATACATATATAATATATATAGATACATACACAATTATAATTCAAGAATTAAAGCACAATTAATTAGATCTACACATAAACACACAACAATTGGAGAGTATCACACCGTATCCCACTAGATCTAGGATACGCATGCGACACGAGTCCACCACACATCCAATTGCATCCCGAAGGACACAAACAAATCACATCTAATATTTATGAACAAAACAAAGTGTCAAATGTAGATCTATGTGTCCGTGTCAAAATACGACATGTACAAAGTCCCGTGTCGGAGGGAAAACCCCCAAAACAATACGTATCACCAAATTATTGGGATACGACCTACACGTACCCAATTGTGGACACGACACTAGCCCAAAACACATAAATATATGCCAAATTGATCTATAGGATCAATTGACACACACAACAAAAGTTATTTTCGGAATTCTCCCAAAATTGACACAAAAAGCACCATAACTTTCTCCATAGGCCTCCTATGAACACAAAACCAAATCCTATGGGTAGTACATACATATGGGTTGATTATTCATGATTAAATCTTAGATTTAGAAGCTATTTTAAGGAAAAAAAACTGAATTATACCTATTGGGAGATGAATTCCCAATAAAACCTCCAAAATTGGTGAAATTGGCCTCCAACTTGTAGATCATTGCTCCTCTTTATAGATCCTTGCTTCCTCCTTCTAGATCCTTGCTCTTCTAGTCTCCAATGGTGATTTGGGAAGTAATTGGGTGGAAATTTGGTAGGGATTTGATAAAATTTGGTTGAGGAAAATTCTAGATCTAGATTTGGAATGAAAAATAAAGAGAGAGAAAGTTTTCATCCCCTTTATATAGGCCTCACTTGCCCCCTCCCTCAAGCTACTATGTAAAGTCTAAAATACCCCTTGGGGTTTTCATGAAGAAATTAATTAAGGAGGAAAGCTTCTAGTCTAATGGTTTAATTAATTTAATCATCCTCCTAATTAATGGGCTTTCTAGTTGGGCTCAATTCTAACAATTAAAACATGTTGGTCCATGAGTCTAAACTAAACTAGTTAGGTCCACTAACACAAGTCCAAAAAATAAATCTATCATGCTAATAATAAATAAATAATATAATAAATAAATATTTAACATGCACAATATTTAATTAATTATAAAATGACCAAAATACCCTTTTCTAGAAAATACGGTAGTGACAACTGGTGATGTTCTCACCTGCATTTCACATAGATGGTTACATATTTACCTTATTTATTTTATTGACTATTTTATTGCATTATTATGGCTTGTATTATCTGTACCTTGTTACGTCCCCTGAGGACCTAGATCCGGATTACGTCCCCTGAGGACCCTCGGTGTCCACCCAGAGTTATACAGTACAGGAGCATTAGCAGGAGCAGAAGCAGGAACAGGAGCAGTTACTGGAGCAGTACCAGATCCAGTAGACGAGTGATCACCGAGGGTATCTTCTGAGTATATACTGTTCCAAACTCAGTATTGGCTGTAGTTATCTTTATTCTTGTATCTTGACAGATGTATCAGACTCATTGTCGGGTTATTTCCTGAGTTTATATTTTATTGAGATATGATCTTGCTTTATGATTATGATATTGTGGTATTTATTTTGTAGATGAGATTAGTATATTTGGACCTTTACTGTTATTTACAGCTTAAGTTTGCCCCGATGGATCCATTAAATTAGGTTTGTCCATCGGTGTGTGCTGCTGGCCATTGCCACGTGTCTAGTCCCTCGGTATTTTGGGACTGGGGCATGACAGTTTGTTAGCCTTGAGACCTAGACAGCGTTCTACCGCCGATGCTGCGGCGTAGGCTGGACGTACCCACGGCTCATGCCCAATTTCCGGGTGCGGGTCGTGACACATTTTTAGTGGTGGCCCATGCAGGTCTAGAGTCGCATTCAGAGCAAAATCGTAGTGGTGCTCACTTAGAGTATTGCTACGAGCCTGCTTTAGGAAATAGGATTTAGGCCGAGAATTTGCTCAATCACAATTAGGAAATTTTTGATCCTTATAATGCTATTCTGAATGATTACTTCCTTTAGAATTTTACTGTCCTTCCTTGATGATATCGTGTCTATTGCCTTAATTGATTCTTTTCAATTTGTCTTCAGGATGCCGCCGAAGACCAGGTCCTTGAGACTGGGAGCAGCAGCTTCAGAGAGGTCTGCCACCTCTCGACCTGCTGGACAGACCTCCGCAGTACCTCCTACATCTCCTGTGCATATGGGAGTATCTACACTTTTTGGGGGTCCTCCTCACCCACCTGTTCCGAGGGTTGCCGTATTTGTGACGGAGCCTCTTCCACCACCACCGACTCCATTTCCCGGAGGTATGCTCGTTGATGGGACACAGATGTTTGCGCTGATCCAGGGCATGGTTGATGCTCAGAGGACGTCAGCGGAGGCTCAGAGGGTGTAGGCGAAGGCGCACCAGGCCCAGACCGAGCTGATGAGGGTGAGCATGGAGAATGCTCATCAAGTCGCTCTCCAGGCTGTGGAGAGAGTTGCACAGCAGCAGCAGCATCCTGGCCAACACTACCAGAGGCCGGGCACTATCGTGGAATTCAAGAGGATGATGCATCGGGAGTTCAAGGGTACTGAGGGGATACTCTACGTCGACGATTGGCTAGAAGACATAGAGAGAAACTTGCGCTTGGCGCAGCTTTCGGAGGTTCTTCAGATCGAGCCCGCCAGCAGCCCGATGTTTGACATCGCGCTGACGTGGTTTCACACTGAGCCAAGACTCATTGTCGGGGGACTTACTTGGGAGGCCTTCAAGGAGCTCTTCAAGGAGAAGTTCTTTCCTGATGTTGCCCTGGGAGCCTTGGAGAGTCAGTTCCATAACTTGGTCCAAGGAAGCATGTCAGTCGATGAGTACGTCGCAGAGTTTTGCTGCCTGAGTCATTTTATGCCATCGATGATTGGAGATCCAGGAGACAGGGCCCAGAAGTTCAGAAAGGGGATGACAAGGGAGATCAAGTCTCGCACGTCGGGATGTCGTACTGCTACATTTGAGGGCATATTGATGGATGCCCAGATTGTTGAGGATGACTTGGACCTCAGGACCAAGAGAGGATATGATACTTCAGGAGGAGCAAACAGTGGTACGGGACCGGGCAAGCGTCCACACTTCCAGCAGCAACAGAGGCCATACCAGCAGCAGCACCAGACACCAGCCCAAGGGCAAGCCCACCAGCAGCAGCAGAGACAGACTCAGCCCGCTGTCCAGTGTGCATACTACGGAAAGGCAGGACACACTAGAGAGATCTGCAGGAAGAGGTTGGGTACATGCTTGTCCTGTGGATCGCCAGCACATCAGCTGAGGGATTGTCCATCTATTCAGACTCATCCAGGTCAGGGTAGAGAAGCCGCTCAGAGGGGACCAGCCAGGGTACCTACCGTACCAGGAGGCCAGCAGAGGGGACCTCCGCTTCCACCACAGCAGCAGAGGTTTGTTCAGCACCAGCAGCAGCAGCAGAGAGGTGCACCCCAGGGACGAGCATACGCCATGGCGGTCGAGGAGGCCAAGCCAGCAGGAGACGTGATTACAGGTTCAGTTCTTCTCGATTCCATTCCAGCATTTGTATTATTCGATTCTGGCGCTTCCATAGTTTCGTGTCTGTATCTTATGCTCTTAAGCATCATTTAAAGGCGGAACCATTAGATAGGACTTGCAAGATCACGACTGGCGGAGGTATTATCCTAGTCCGTGATTATTGCAAGGACCGGAGAGTATCATTGGGAGGCCGACAGTTGAGCGTGTGCTTACTCGTTATGCCACTTTTGGGATACAATATTGTACTCGGAATGGACTGGTTGAGTAGGCACCATGCTACTATAGATTGTCATGGAGGCAGAGTGATATTTTGACCACCAGGAGAGCCAGAGTTCGAGGTCGCCAGAGGAGCAGAGCAGAAGCACTTTTTGTGGAGCTAGGATAGAAGAAGAGGAGTTGCCACATCCTCTGATAGCGGAGTTCCTGGATGTATTTCTAGAGGAGTTGCCAGGCTTGCCGCCAGACAGAGATATTGAATTCTCTATAGACTTGGTGGCAGCAGCGGAGCCCATTTCACAACATATCTATAGAGTCAACAACAGCGAGCTGGGAGAACTGAAGAAGCAAGTTGAGGAGCTGCAGGACAAAGGCTTCATCAAATCCAGTTTATCACCATGGGGAGCTCCGGTATTGTTTGTACCAAAAAAGGACGGCACGGTACGCATGTGCATCGATTATAGAGCTCTGAACAACCTCACTATCAAGAACAAATACCCGCTGCCGAGGATAGATTATCTTTTCGATAAGTTGAGCGGGGCGAAGGTGTTTTCAAAGATAGACTTGAGGTCAGGCTATCACCAGGTGAAGGTGAAGAGAGAAGACACGCCGAAGACAGCCTTTCGGACCAGATATGGCCAGTTTGAGTTCATGGTAATGTCGTTTGGTTTAACCAATGCACTGACAGTATTCATGAACTTGATGAACAAGGTGTTCCACCAGTACCTTGACAAGTTCGTGGTGGTATTCATCGACGATATTCTTGTACATTCCAAGACTCCAGAGGAGCACGAAGAGCACCTGAGGATGATCTTAGAGACTCTCAGGAAGGAGGAGCTGTACGGGAAACTTTCAAAGTATGAATTCTTCCTTGACAAGGTTAAATTTCTTGGGCATGTGGTGACGGGTGATAGAATCTCAGTTAACCCAAAGAAGATCGAGGCAGTAGAGTCGTGGGCTACTCCCAGTTTGGTAGCTGAGATCAGGAGTTTTATCGGGCTAGCAGATACTACCAGAGGTTTGTACAAGACTTCTTCAGGATTGTAGCACCAATGACTAATCTGACCAGGAAAGATGTGGATTTTGTCTGGACGGAGGATTGCCAGGCCGTATTTGATGAGATGAAGAAGAGATTGACGACAGCTCCAGTTTTGACGTTGCCATCGGGGACAGGTAGATTCATAATCTACAGTGATGCTTCAGGGAAGGGTTTGGTTTGCATTCTTCAGAAGCACGGGAAGGTAATTGCCTATGCTTCCAGGTAATTATGCCTTCATGAAAAGAACTACCCCACCCACGATTTGGAGTTGGCAGCGGTTATCTTCGCTCTAAAGCTGTGGAAATATTACCTGTACGGAGAGCGCATGGAGATCTTCACAGACCACAAGAGCTTGAAGTATGTGTTTACGCAGAAGGAGTTGAACATGAGGCAGAGTAGGTGGTTGGAGTTGATGAAGGACTTCGACATCTCATTACAGTACCACCCAGGAAAGGCCAACATAGTCGCTGATGTCTTGAGCAGGTATCCGATGGCTATATACTTGACGACAGATAGATATTTGTTGGCTGATCTGGAAAGCTTGGGAATTGAGGTGCTAGTTCCCAGTATCGAGATTCAGATGTGGGGATTACAAATACAGTCTGAGCTGATGGAAAGAATCAGAGCTGCACAATATGATGATGAGGGTCTGAGCAGTATCAGGGCACAGGTTCGGACAGGATTGTCAGACGACTTTACTATTATGGATGATGGGTCTTTACGATACGGCACAATGATGTGTATGCCGAGCGGGGAGCTGTGCGAAAAGGTTTTGCAGGAGGCACACCGCTCTCAGTACTCGATGCATCCCAGCGCCAACAAGATGTATCAAGACTTGAGGGAGCACGTATGGTGGTATGGTATAAAGTGCGAGGTAGTATGCTTCATATCCCGGTGTCTAGTGTGCCAGCAGGTAAAGGCGGATCGGCAGAGACTAAGTGGATTGCTTCAACCTTTACCTATCCCAGAGTAGAAGTGGGAGCACGTGACCATGGATTTTATTTCAGGGCTTCCGCGTTCTCCAGGGAGAAAGGACGCAATTTGGGTCATCGTGGATAGGTTGACCAAATCAGCCCACTTCTTATCATTCAAGGTGGGTACATCGACAGAGAGGCTAGCAGAGATGTATGTGCGACAGATTGTCAGATTACATGGGGTTCCTATGAGCATCATCTCGGATCGGGATAGTCGTTTTACTTCCCACTTCTGGAGGAGTCTACAGGCTAGCTTGGGCACTCAGCTCAAGTTCAATACCGCATACCACCCCCAGACAGACGGGCAGTCTGAAAGGAATATTCAGACTCTCGAGGATATCCTAAGCACTTGCTTTCTAGATCTTGGACGTTCTTGGAAGGATCATATATACCTAGTACTAGGCCAGCATTGAGATGTAGCCATTCGAGGCCCTATATGGACGAAGGTGTCGTACACCGTTATCTTGGGATGACGTCGGAGAGAGAGCCTTGTTAGGACTAGAAATGGTCATGGATGCAACAAAAAAGTGAAACTCATCAGAGACAGACTGCGAGTGGCGCAGGACAGACAGCGACATTGGGCTGACAGCCACCGTAGACCCCTTGAGTTTCAGGTATAGGTTTGTTATTTGCAGACTTGTGATTATTTTATTTTAGATTGTGTATTAAGACTGTTTTGTTCTAGGTTGGTGATCTAGTATTCCTACGAATTTCTCTGACATGGGACATGATTCGTTTTGGTGGAGGCGGGAAGCTTAGTCCACGCAACTCGGACCTTTCGGTATTCTTGCGAGGGTCGGTACAGTGACGTATAGACTAGACTTGCCACCTGCACTAGAGGGAGTGCATGACATGTTCCACGTGTCGCAGCTGAGATGGTACGTAGCAGACCCTAGTCACATACTAGATCACTCGGAGATCGAGGTTGGTCCGACTCTCAGCTATCATGAGCAGCCCGTAGAGATCTTGGATCTCAGAGAGAAGGTATTGCGGAACCAGACTATTCCTTTGGTTCGTGTTGCATGGAGACATCACTCTCCAAGCGAGTCGACCTGGGAGAGAGAGGATGAAATACGCGAGCAATACCCCTATCTCTTCGAGACTTGAGGTATAATTCCTTATCTTATTTTGTTCTTGTTCTAGTTTAATTCAATTTCGAGGAAAAAAAATTTTAGGAGGGCAGACTTGTCACTACCACATTTTTAGATTAGGGCATTATTGTAAATTACCATATTAATTTATTGTGTTAATATAATGTATGATAAGTTATTATATAAATTGTTGGGTGTTCTTTAATGCATGAGTTAATGGGCTTGACCTAAAAAATCCATTAATAAACCCTTGTGACCAAACCCTAATTATTAAATTAGCATTTTTGTTAAACCCTCAATGAATGACTAAACCCCTTATTATTTTAAGTTCTTCATGACAAGTCATGAAGGGCAAATTAGACACTTGGCATTAGAAGCCCTAACCCTAACCCTAGTCCTATATAATGAGAGGGAGCCTCCCTCAAGCTTCTTCATTCATGAATAAAAAAAACCTAAACCTAGCCTCCACTTAGAAATCCATTTCCCTTCCTCAAATTTCAGGATTCCTAGCCCTAGAAACCCTCTTTCCTTCTCCATCAAGAGAGATCTAGGAGCTTGGACCTAGGAGGCTTGAAAAAAGAGGAGCTACATTGGGAATCCATCTCCCAATAGGTGAGAATCCAAATTAAAACCACATTTAATTTTGTTTTTAATTATTGTTTGGCCATTAGGAGCCCACCATTTGAATTAGGAATGAATCTTTTGGTTTTTCCATGGAGTCATAGGTAATTTTAGGCTTTTGTGATTCCAATGCTGATTTTCCCCAATTTTCATGAGCCCTAGTTATGGGAATATGCATTCTTGCATGTTTGTATCATATACCTATGGATTTGATTGTGATTTTAGGGTTTTACGTTTGGGTTCCTGAGTAATATTGTGAAATCCAATTTTCAGCCCCTAGGTGTTTGTCGAAATGCTTCATAGGGGAATACATATGTAATCTATTATAATCTTACATATTTTGATGTACGATATATATATATATATATATATATATATATATATATATATATAGGTTTGTGTCATTTTGGAGAGGGGAATACACCTTGGGGAAGTCGGTCCCTGAGGCACAGTACCTGAGAACCTGTGCAGAGTCGGGTTCTTAACACTTACCAGTGTATCAGAGTTGCTGTGTGCAGCTAAAGAGTTTCAGTGTGTGTTGAGGCTAGCACAGGCATGTGCATTAGTGTGCCTGTGTGTGGTAGTTTAGTTCAGTGTAGTGAATTGTAGGTGACTCTGCAGTGAGTTTTACAGTAGCAGTAGGTTGTGAGGGTAGTATGATAGGGTGTCTCAGTGAATGGGAGACTGTATTAGTGTACAGTGAGGTGCCAGGTGAGGAGTTAGTAAGTATCGAGTGTCTCAGGGAAGTATAGAAGTGTGGGAGGTATTATGAACTGTGTATAGGATTTAGATGGGGATTTAGTTTCAGGTATCCACTGCTGTGCAGTAGTAACTGCATAGAGAGAGTATCGGGTTCACTATGAGATATAGAGGTCAGTCCCATATTGATGTGAGGTTGGTATGACCAAGTGAGCACAGGCAGGGACAAAAGTAGTATAAGGTAAGGTATACCAAGTGTAGGGAGTCAGTGAGTTCTCCATGTATTAGTGTGTTCTACTGAGCATCAGTCTCAGTGAGGGGTGTGAGTATATGTCTGTGAGTATCTTAATATTTAGGGGAAAGAGTATTAGGATTGCTGTGAGTGTAGAGTATCAGCAATGGGTGTCCAGACACATACGTATTAGTATAGTGTATGAGTTCCTGATACTGTGTATCAGTGAACAATGTTCAAACCTACCTATTGATCCTGTCAGTAGCTATATGCTTGTCTCAAAGATTAGGCCATGCATGTGTAAGTTTGAACAATTTCAGACTGTAAATTGTGAAGGGTTCATTAAATTAGTACCTTGGCTACTTGGAAAAGGGTTTCACAGTGAAAAGGATTGTACAGTATATCAGTTTATTCAAACTGATCTTGGTCACTTGGTTAATTGGCTACCTTGATACTTTTGATGTCTGATACTGTCCAGGTTTCTCACTGTGGGGTTTTGCCACAGGTTAGAGTATCAAGTTTTCTTCAGTAAGGTGAGAATCCTTGAGGTACAGTGATGGACTCGAGTATAAGTAGATATGTTTGTGGCCGTGCCCGACTTGGTGCAAGCCAGTATCTGGGGTTAAGTCAGTATCAGCAGCAATATACCGTAGGGGGGGAACATGTAACCTGGGGGCATCACCTTGCAACAGTGGCTCTAGAAGGGGGATTGAGTATAGGTATTAAAGTATTAAAGCTAAGATAATACTATATAATAGATTAACTATTATATTATAAGATATATATATATATATAGTATCACATAGTATTAGCTAGTTATACTTGTAATCACCCTAGAAACTAGATTTGAACCCAGATTGAGGTATTATGAGTACACCCTAGTGTTTATAACTAGGGATGACACAATTAGCTCGTGTGAGACTAGTATTGACCAGTAGGCTTTAGAATTGACCTAGAGGCCTCGTATTTAATTAGTTAAACATGCTTATTCCTTTATTTCAGTATTTTGACATTGATATTCCATAATTAGGTCATTGTGATCTCGCCTTGGACATTAATCCTCATACCTTCCTCAGGACCACAGGCGAGTACATTCTCTGACAATTTTTGTTTTTGTTGATTAATTCTATAATTCTAGTTGTATAGTATACTTGATTCTGACACTGTGGATACACGGGATAGCATCCTAGATACCTGCCATGAGGAGTCGTGATTGGAATCCATCGTACTAGATAGGGATGGGGAAATATTAGCAGATTATGTGATCATACCCCACCTTACATGCATCATAGCTCACCCCACACATCACGTCGGATGTAGCATGACCATTTACATGCCTCATAGCCTGTTATATATAATTATCCTGACTATTGCTCGCATCATAGCTAACCAGATGGTTAGCCTGACCTCACATATATTATAGCCAATCATATATAACAAGCCTGATCTCGTCCCAAGCCGATCACATAGTAAACTGATATTTCAATCACAGCCAGATATTTTATTCTTTATTTCAGTTCACTTGTTCTAGCATTCACTTATATTCTATTCATTGCTAGATGTTCTATTGCTCATTACATATTCTCTAGTATTCCATTTTTCCAATATTTCTTTCATCTTGTATTTCCTTACACAGTTTTTATAGTTTTGTCAACATAAATGAAACTACTGTTTAGTGTTTGTGCTTCTCTCCAATTCTGACTGGATAATATTTTTCAGAGGACTTGGAGGACTTCTGTCCTACCCACTATGGCCCGGGAGCAGAGGGAGATTTTGTACCAGAAATTCTAGAGGAATTTCCTATCTTAGAGGAGACACCAGCTACAGGCATTTAGACTGTCTTATTTATGTATCATTGTTCTAGAACTGAGACTTGGGTTGTATATTTTTATTGAGACTTTATGTGAACATCTAGACTCTAGACTTGTGTGGTATTTATATTCGTGCTTGACTTATGTCAGTACTCTCTATCCTTATATCTCATTGTGCCATTTACTTTCCAATAGTCTTGTGATTGAGTATATTATAAATTGTTGATCCATGTATTATCATTTTCCTCCCTATGGAGTTGAGACCATTGACAGGATGAGTTATGTTTGTTAGCCTTGAGACATAGACAGCATTCTACCGTCGATGCTGCGGCGTAGGCTGGACGTACCCACGGCTCATGCCAAATTTTTGGGTGCGGGTCGTGGCAATACCAATACTCCTCCTCAAGATGGGCGAAAGATAGTTACTAAGCCCATCTTGGCACATCCTCTAATCATATCTACAGAGCTAAATCCCTTGGTCAAACAGTCTGCTAGCTGATCCTTGGTTGGAACGTGGCCTAGCTCCAGTAGTCCACTATCCAGCTTCTCCTTGATGAAGAACCTATCGATATCGATGTGTTTGGTCCAGTCATGCTGCACTGGATTGTTGGCGATACTGATGGCTGACTGGTTGTCACACCACAACTTTATCTTGGCTCCTTGATCCAGCTTTATCTCCACCAGCATACTCTTCATCCATAACAGCTCTGCAACTCCTAAGGCCATAGCTCCGTATGCCGCTTCAGCTGTCAATCTTGCTACCACTGACTGCTTCTTACTCCTCCAAGAGACCAAGTTATCTCCAACAAATATACAATATCCCGAGGTCGACCTAATGTCATCAGCACAGCTAGCCCAATCAGAGTCATAATATCCCTCGATGTTCACGTGATCATTCTTCCTAACTATCAGCCCCTTTCTAGGGGCACCCTTCAAGTATCTCAGAATCTGGTACACTGCGTACATATGACCCTTTCTTGGGTCATGCATGTAGTGGCTCACCACACACACTGCAAAGAATATAGTAGGATGTGTGTGGCTCAAATAGATCAACTTGTCCACCAGTCTCTAGTATCTGTCCCGGTCAACTGGTTCTCCAGCCTCAGCACCCAGGTTAAACCTTTGATTGATCGACTTCGCTGCAGGTTTGCATCCCAACATCCATGTCTCTGTTAGAAGGTCCAGCGCATACTTCCTCTGAGAAAAAATAATTTCCTCTGCTTTTCGAGCAATCTCAATCCCAAGGAAGTACCGAATAAGGCCAAGGTCCTTTACCTCAAACTCCTTACCAAGCTTTTCCTTGAGTCGGGCAATCTCCTGTTCATCATATTCTGTGATAATCATATCGTCCACATACGCCACAAGCATGGTGATGTGGCCTCCACTCCACTGAAAAAAATACAGTATGATCAACGTTGATCTGCCGATATCACATCCGTATCATCGCCCTCCTGAATCTGTCAAACCATGCTCGAGAAGAGTGCTTCAGTCCATAGAGGGACTTCTTCAACCTGCAGACCTTACACACTGTCTTATCAGTGAAGAATCCTGGTGGTATCTACTAACTAGCTAACTATATATATATATATATATATATATAGCCATATATCTAAACACATATGTATATATCTATCTACATATCTATATATATACACACATACATATATACATATATCCATACATACATATATCTATACCCATCTATACACACATATATATATATATATATATATATATATATATATATATATATATATATATATATATATATATATATATATATACCTATGTGTATATATCTATCCCTCTCTAAACTCTGCTGCTGCTACTAGTGCTACTGCTGCTGATGCTGCCCTTGCGGCTGCTCCAGCCATCTTGCTGTTGCTGCTGTTGCTGCCCATTCTATTGCTGCTGCTGCTCCATAGCTGCTGCTGCTGCAGGCCTTATTAGCTGCTGTTGTAGCCCCCCTTGCTGCCACTGCTGCTCACATCTCTCTCACTCTCTGCCTATCTCACTATCTTACTCTCCCTCGACACACTACACCCATATATATATATATATATATATATATATATATATATATATATATATATATATATAAAAACACTAACATACATATATATACACACACAAACATATATATATATATATATATACACTTTTACACATATATAGGTACACACACACACACACACACACACATATAAATAAATATATATATATATATATATATATATATATATATATATATATATATATATATATATATATATATATATATATATATACATATGAGTGTGTGTGTATATATATATATATATATACACACACCCACACACACTCATATATATATATATATATATATACAAACACACTTACACATATATAAACATACACACACACATATACATATATACATATACCTATATATATATATATACTAACACACAAATACTTAAACACATACACAACCACACACAACCTCACACACAACCATACCAACACACGCACAACCACCCATAGATATATATATACATATATATATATATATATATATATATAATATAACTTGAAAACCCTAGTACACACTCCTTGAAGCTAAATCAACCTGCACACAAGCCCGAAACCTAGAAACCAAGTCAAAATGGCCATTTGGTCATTTCAACGAACACTTCGTGTGCGGCTCACGATACCTCGTGAAACGCACACCAAACCTACTAGAAATCGACCCAAAATTTACCTACGAGTTCTAATTGATGTCTAGAATATCAAAAAAATACTAACTCTCTGATTCTAAGTCTGTGGCAAAATTTTACATGTATGTGGAACCCACGGCGACGAAAAACCCCCAAATCGCCCGAAACGCCCAAATCTCTGCTATATGACCTCACGTGTCTGAACGGAAACGCATACTTACCCTCAAGACACCCAAGCACGTCTACCTAGGTCCGTCTAACCTAGGGTATCACCCAAAATTGGGACAATCTCGGATTTTATCTAAAATTGACACAAAACCTAATGTCAAAGTCTCCAAACACAACCAAACAAGCTCTAACTTCCTCCCATGGGTAGCCCTAACATCTAAAAAGTTCTAAACTACTAATTACACTATATAAAAGCAATCACTAAGAGGAAAGTTAGGGTTTACCTCTTGGGAGTTGGAATTCCAATGCCAAAGTCTCCAAAATCCTAGAAATCACCACTCTCAAGCCTCCAAGCCAAGCCTCTACACTAAGTCTAGGCTCTACTGTCACTACCCCATTTCCAGGACAGGGTATTTTTTTATTTTTAATTTGGTAAATTTTATATTGATCATAAATATTTGTATTAATATTTAATTAGTTGATTGTATTTATTTTATTAGTTATTTTAGGGTTTTGGCTAGCCTGGACCCATGTCAGACCCTAGTGGACCCATGTCAGACCCAACCAACACCCTTGTCAAACTTATTTATTGGCTTAGAATAGTTACTTATATTTTAATTAGTTAGTTAGAGTGATTAGAGATTTATTAGAGTGCATTTGGAAACCCCAAACCCTATTTTTGCATGACTTAATTGGAGGGCATTTTGGTCTTTTTACCTAAATGAAAACCCTCACCCTTAACCCTACTTGGCCGAACCAGCACCCTCCCTCATTTCATTCCATTCTTGTTCTTCTTCACTCTTCTCTCCATTTTTAACTTCTTCCTTCTTCCAATTTCTACAATTTCAAGTAAGTTCTTCACTTTCTTCACTTCCTTCATCTACTTCTTCTATAGATGTAAACCCTAACCCTTTACTTTTTCCTAACCTAGGTGTGTAGAGCTTAGATTTGGTATAGAGGCTTGGTTTGGAGGCTTGGAGGCTTGGTGAGTGAATTTGGGGCTTTTTGGAGACTTTGGCCTTAGGATTCCAACTCCTAAGAGGTAAACCCTAATTTTTCTCTTAGTGATTACTCTAATATAGTGTAATTAGTAGTTTAGAACCTTCCTAGACCTTAGGACTACCCATGGGAGGAAGTTGGAGCTTGTTTGGTTGTGTTTGGAGACTTTGACATTAGATTTTGTGTCGATTTTGGGTGAAATCCGATATTGGCCCAATTTTGGGTGTTGTCCTAGGTTAGACAGACCTAGGTAGACGTGCTTGGGTGTCTTGAGGGTAAGTACGTGTCCCCGTTCGGACACGTGAGATCGTGTCGTAGAAATTTGGGCATTTCGGACGATTTGGAGTTTTTTTGTCGTCGTGGGTCCACATGCATGTGGAATTTTACCACGGACCTAGAATTGGAGAGTTAGCATTTTTTCTAGGTTCTAGACATCGATTAGAACTCGTAGGTAAATTTTGGGTCGATTCCGAGTAGGTTTGGTGTGTGTTTCATGAGGTATCGCGAACCGCACTCCACGTGTTCTTCGAAATGACCAAATGGCCATTTCGACTTGGTTTCAAGATTTTGGGCTTGTGCGCGGGTTGGTTGAGCCTCGGAGAGTGTGTATTAGAGTTTACGAGTATATATTTATATATATATATATTTTTATGTGTGTGGGTGAGTGTGGTTTGAGTGGGTGTGTTGGTGTGGTTGAGTGTGGGTAGTGTGTGTGTGTGGTTGTGTGAATGTTTGTGTGTAGTGTGTGTGAGTATATATATATATATGTATGTATATATATATATATATATAAGTGTATAGATATGTATATGTGTATATGTGTAGGGGTGCGTGTAGTGTGAGATGAGATAGAGATAAGAGGGAGAAAGATCGAGAGATAGTGAGATAGAGAGTGAGCGATTAGAGATAGCAGCAGCCGTAGATTGTAGAGCAGTACCGCGACAGCAGCGGCAGCACGCCGTGGCAGCAGCAGCAGCGGCAGCATATCATCAACAGCAGCGCGCACTCCGCGGCAGCGGCTAGTTAACCCCCCCTTTTTATGTATATATATATATATATATATATATATATATATATATATATATAGATAGATGTATATATATATAGATAGATACATATAGATATAAGTATATGTATATATATATATATATATATATATATATAGGTTAGTATGCGTATATAGATATATATAGATAGTTAGAGGTATATGTATATAGATATGTAGATAGATAGGTATATAGACATATATACATGTGTATAGATAGATATATATATGTATATGGATTACATAGGTAGATAGATAGATAGATAGATAGATAGATAGATAGATAGATAGATAGATAGATTGATATATAAGTTAGTTGGTGAGATGAGAGGGCAAGGTATTGGATCTCAATACCTTGAGATACCAAGGTATTGAGGTAAGTTAGGTATCGGAGATGAGGTATTTGCCTATATACTAGGTTATATATATATATATATATATATATATATATATATATATATATAGTTAGTTAGTTAGTTAGTTAGTTAGTTAGTTAGTTAGTTAGTTAGTTTTAATTAGAGAGGGTCATGCAAGGTATCTCAATACCTTGAGATACTCAAGGTATTGGGCATCGGGGCAAGGTATTGAGTTTTAGCCTAGGAATGAGGTTATAGATGATATATATATATATATATATATATATATATATATATATATATATATATATATATATATATATATATATATACATGCTAGTATATATTATAGAGGGCATAGGCGGGGCATATCACGTAGGTTGAGATATCGGATACCGAGGGTATCCCGGTACCTCAAGGAGGCGAGTTTGAGGGTTTATTAGCTTAATGATCTAGTTTTGACCTAAAATTTTAGGGACACCCTAGTTTGACCTAGAGTTGACCGTAGTCGACCCTGTTGACCGCCAAAGTCAACTTTTGACCTAGTTTTGACCTAAAGTTGACTTTTTGGACCATTGGTTGGCTTTTTGACCCAGATTTCACCGGTTTGACCCGTTTGACCTAGAACAACCCTAGAAGCTTGTTTTTAGCTATTTTATATCTATTTAACTCTTTAGAATCTTGTTTAACATTGCTTTTTGTATAGGTCCTTGTGATGCCAGTTCGGATCGCCAGTTGCTCAGGACGTCAGGCGAGTACATTCTCTGATAGTTTTTATTATCTAATGATTATTATAATTCAATTCTAGTATAGTATTATTTGATTTTTCTGGCACGACATGGACTAGTATTTCTGGATTCATTTACTTGCGACACATAAATTTTATGTTTCTGGCCTCTATTCTGGAATCACCTACTAGCATCACCTACTGGCATCACATCGTGACTCACTACAGGCATCACTCATGTTTCTGGCTGGACTCATACTTGATTTGCATTTTGGATCTTGGATTTACTTGTACTAGTCGGGGCGGGGAAATACTTGAGTAGACATGTAAATATTCTCAACTGGAATCACTGGAATCACCCCCTCGTGTCTAATCTAGAATGATAGCAGCCGCGCACCCAGTGCGCGGTGAGCCGTACTTACCCCTAGCCGTTTATATGTCAAAACAGGTATTTCAAAGACACGAGTTTATTTTTCTTGTCTGGACTAACTTGTATTTTTTGACTGGTCTCACTTATACTTTCTTGACTGGACTCATTACATTTATTCTTGCTGGACTCACTACACGTTATTTTGCACACACTTAATCTTAGTTTAGATTTTTTATATCCTGCAGTCATTATTATCTTGCTTCTGATATTCATGCATCTTTACCTTTATGCACCAGTGATATATATATATATTTTCTTGTTCATACTTTATTTCCTTCACCTTGCTACTTGCTACAACTGCTTTATAGTTTTTATCATTTAACTGGAATTGCTGTTAGAGGTATACTTGCTCAAATCCTGACTAGATATATTTTTCAGAGGATCCGGAGGATTGGTGTCCGACGTTTTATGGACCTCAGCCTGTCGATGGAGCAGACAGGGACCCCCTAGTTCAGGAGTGATTTCCGGGTTGGTAGCCGGGATCACTAGGACCGCAGTTATTATTTTTATTAGCTTTTGGTGCCGGATTTGTCCCTGACTTTTGGTTTGAGACTTGTATTATATTTGATTCTGGATATTATTATTATATTATTATTTTTGTTGCTTTAGTAGTAGTTGCTGTGTGGACTTTGTAGTTGTTAGATTTTTGTGTTATCTTATCGTACTTAGATTCGTGATTGAATACTTGTGTTAAAATTATCATATTGCTCCTCCGTTTGAAGTTAAGATCTTGACAGGTACTTATATTGATTGTGTGAGATTGTTAGCTAGATAGTAGACCTAGACAGCGTTCTACCGCCGATGCTGCGACGTAGGCTGGACGTACCCATGACTCATGCTCGATTTTTTGGGTGCGGATCATGACATCTGTACACCTAGGTTAGGAGAAACTGAAGGGTTAGGGTTTACATCTATGGAAGAAGTAGATGAAGGAAGAGAAGAGGGGTGAAGAACTTACTTGAAATAGAGAAAATTGGAAGAAAGAAAAAGAAGAGAATGGAGAGAAGAGTGAAGAAGAAGAAGAAGAAGAAGAAATAAAAAGGAAAGAGAGGGGGGCCGGCCATGTAGGGAAAATAAGGGTTAGGGTTTGTGGTTTAAACACAAATTCCAAAATGCCCTCCAAATAAGTCATGCTAAAATAGGGTTTAGGTTTCACTTAAACCATTCTAACTAATCCAAAACACTCCAATTAACTAATAAAAAATATAATAACTATTATAAACCAATAAATAAGTCTGACAAGGGTGTTGGTTGGGTCTGATATGGGTCCACTAGGGTCTGACAAGGGTCCAGACCAGCCAAAACCCTAAAATAACCAATAAAAAAAATAATACAACCAACTAATTAAATATAAATACAATTATTTATGATCAATACACAATTTACCAAAAAAAAACCTATTTTCTAGAATTGGGTAGTGACAAGCCTACCCTCCTTAAAATAATTTTGTCCTCGAAATTAAAAGACGAAACTAGGACATGAATGCAAGGAAAAGAAAGAACCATACCTCAGGGCTCAAAAAGATAAGGGTATCGCTCGCACATTTTATCCTCCCTCTCCCAAGTTGACTCACCTGGAGAGTGATTCCTCCAGGCGACGCGAACCAAGGGAATAGTCTGGTTCCTCAACACCTTCTTCCGTCGATCCAGAATCTCCATCGGCTGCTCTGGATAGCTAAGAGTAGGGCCCACCACGATCTCTGAGTGATCCAATACGTGATTGGGATCCGCCATGTACCGTCTCAACTGCGACACGTGGAACACATCATGAACTCCCTCTAGCATAGGCGGCAAATCTAGCCTATACGCCACAGCGCCGACCCTCTCAAGGATGCTGAAGGGTCCAATGAAACGTGGGCTAAGCTTCCCACCTCCACCGAAGCGAATAGTACCCCACGTCGGAGAAATCCTCAGGAATACCAAACCACCAACCTAGCATAAACAAGATTTTAGCACTTAATCTAAAACAAGCAATCACAAGAACAAAATCTAAATTCTAAGCTATACCTCAAACTCCAAAGGTCTCTAGTGGCTATCGGCCCAATGCCGTGGCCTGTCCTACGCCACCCGAAGTCTACTCTAATAAGCTTGACCTTCTCCGCCGCATCCACCACCATCTCCGGGCCAAGCAAAGGTCTCTCGCCTACATCATCCCATGATAACGGAGTACGACACCTCCATCCATACAACGCCTCGAATGGTGACATCTCGATACTGGCTTGGTAGCTGTTGTTGTAAGCAAACTCTACCAAGTGCAAGTGATCCTCCCAAGAGCCTCTGAAATCTAGAACACAAGTGCGAAGCGTGTCCTCGAGTATCTGTATGGTCCTCTCTGACTGACCGTCTGTCTGTGGGTGATATGCAGTACTAAACTTGAGTTGGGTGCCCAAGCTAGCCTGTAGACTCCTCCAGAAATATAAAGTAAAGCGACTGTCCAGGTCTGATACTATGCTCATAGAAACTCCATGCAGTCTGACTATCTGGAGCACATACATCTCTGCTAGTCTCTCCGTAGACATACCCACTTTGAATGGTAGAAACTGGGCCGACTTGGTCAACCTGTCTACGATAACCCAAATCGTATCCTTCCCTCCTGGAGAACGGGGAAGCCCAAAAACAAAATCCATGGTCACATGCTCCCATTTCCACTCCGAAATGGGTAAAGACTGAAGCAACACTCTTGGCCTCTGTCTCTCCGCCTTCACCTGCTGGCACACTAAGCATCGGGATACGAAGTGCGCTACCTCCCGCTTTATCCCGTACTACCATACATGCTCACTCAGATCTCTATACATCTTGTTGGCACCTGGATGCATAGAGTACTGGGATCGGTGTACCTCTTGGAAAACCTCCTCGCTCAATGACCCACTCGACACACACAACCTGGTATCGTGCCGTAACGAACCATCATCGGCAATGGTGAAGTCATCTGATAATCCAATCTGAACCTGTGCCCCGATACTCCTCAGGGACTCATCCTCAAACTGTGTAGCCCTGATCTGGTCTATCAACTCTGACTGAATCTGCAGTCCCCATATCTGTATCTCAACTCCAGGTACTATCACCTTAATGCCCAAGCTCTCTAGATCTTCCGGAAGATAATGATCTGTAGTCAGGCACATAGCTACCGGATACCTGCTCAGTGCATCCGCAACTACGTTAGCCTTCCCTGGATGGTACTGCAACAATATGTTAAAGTCTTTCATCAAATCCAACCATCTCCTCTGCCTCATGTTCAGCTCTTTTTGGGTAAACTCATACTTCAAGCTCTTATGGTCAGTGAAGATCTCCACACGCTCTCCGTATAAATAGTGTTTCTATAACTTCAGAGCAAAAATGACCGTTGCCAACTCAAAATTGTGGGTAGGGTAGTTCTTCTCATGAGGACGTAATTACTTGGAAGCATAGGCAATCACCCTCCCATTCTGCTGAAATACAAAACCCAGTCCCTTCTCCGATGCATCACTATAGATAATGAATCCTCCAGACCCCGATGGCAACGTCAACACTGGAGCTGTCGTCAACCTCCTATTCATATCATCAAAGGCAACCTAGCACTCCTCTGACCAAACAAACTCCACATCCTTTCGGGTTAGCCTAGACAACGGCTCTGCAATTCGGGAAAAATATTGAACAAATCTCCTGTAGTAACCCGCCAGCCCCAGAAAACTCCTGACCTCTGCTACTAAACTCGGAGCACTCCATCCCTCAACTGCCATGATCTTCCACGGATCTACCGAGATCCCCTCTCCTGTCACTACATGACCAAGGAATTCAACCTTGTCATGGAAGAACTCGCACTTCGAAAGCTTTTCATAAAGTTTCTCCTTTCTGAGAGTCTCCAGCACTATCCTCAGATGCTCCTCATGCTCCTCTGGGGTCTTCGAATACACCAAGATGTCATTTATAAACACCACCATAAACCTGTCTAGATGTTGATGGAATACCTTGTTCATCATATTCATGAATACTGCCGGGGCATTAGTCAACCCAAACGGCATCACCATGAACTCATACTGTCCATACCTGGTCTGAAAAGCAGTCTTTGGAATATTCTCCCTCCTGACCTTCACCTAGTGGCAGCCTGTCCTTAAATTAATCTTGGAAAATACCCTCGCTCCGCTCAACTGGTCAAAGAGATCATCAATACATGACAGCGGATACTTGTTCTTGATTGTGAGATTGTTCAGAGCCCTATAGTCGATACACATCCGTATCGACCCATCCTTCTTTAGCACAAAAAGTACCAGAGCACCCCACAGAGAAGAACTAGATCTGATAAATCCCTTGTCCTAAAGCTCATCCACCTGCTTCTTTAACTCTACCAGCTCACTGATGCTGACTCTATAGATGTGCTGGGATATCGTCTCCGCACCTGGCACCAAGTCTATAGAGAACTCCACATCTCTGTCCAGAGGTAACCCTGGTAACTCCTCCGGAAAGACATCCATAAACTCTGCTATCAATGGATGTGGCAACCTCTGCTCTACCACCAGGGCTCCGTAGAAGACTCCCTCGCTCTACTTTGCTGCTCCTTTGGCAAACTTAAAGTTTGGCTCTCCCGGCGGACTAAACAGTACTCTACCTCCACGACAATCTATACTAGCACAGTCTATACTCAACCAATCCATCCCGAGTATAATGTCGTAGCTCGGAAGTGGCATTACGAGTAGGCACATACTCAACTCCCGGCCTCCCAAGATAACTCTCAGGTCTCTACAGACATCACTAACTAGGATGATACCACCCCCGGTCGTGATCTTGCAGAGTCGAGCTAAAGGTTCAATAACAAGATGGTGTCTAACAACAAAAGATACAGACACAAAACTATAGGAAGCACCAGAATCAAATAAAGCAAGTGCTGAAATGGAATCAAGAAGAACAAAACCTGAGATCATATCACCAATAGGCTCGGCCTCCTCTACAGTCAGGGCAAAAGCTTGTCCTTGCTGTCCTCCTCGGTGTTGCTGTTGGTGCTGGGCAAACCTCTACTGCTGAGTCTGCAAAGGCTGTCCTCTCTGCTATACTGCAGGTGCTCTGGCTGGTCCCCTCTGAGCGACTCCTCCGCCCTGAGCTGTACGAGCGAGTATTGAAGGGCAATCCCTCAACTGGTGATCTGTTGTACTATATAACAAGCATCTGCCCAGCCACTTCCTGTAAATGCCCCATCCGTGCCTCGGCTTCTTATAGAAAGGGCAAGTGATGGACTACCTCGGACCCTGCTGCTGTTCCTATCTCTGCTGCTGGGGCGCCTGCCGGAAGGGCGCACGACCCTGACCCTGGTGCTACTGAGTCTGCTGGAAATAGGGCCTCTTGGCTGGGCCCGCACTGCTGCCTACTTCGGAAGCATCTCTACTCCTCTTGGTCTTCAGCTCTAAGTCGTCCTCAGCCCTCTAAGCATCACTCACAATCTGCTCGAAGGTCACCTCACGGTCACTCCTAGTCAAGGACTTGACCGCCATGACCAAACCCTTGCAGAACTTCCGCGCCTTTGCTGCCTCGCTCAAGCCCTCTACAAACCTGCCCAGATGGCAGAACTCTGCTGTATACTCATCCACCAGCATGCTCCCCTAGACGAGTGCCTCAAACTAGCTCTCCAAGGCACTGAGAGCCACATCCGGAAAGAGCTTCTCCTTGAAAAGTTTCTTAAAAGCCTCCCAAGTCAATCTCGGTACCGCTATCCTCGTGTCAGTACGGTACCAAGTAAGGGCAAGATCGAATATCTGGCTGCCCGCTGCCTCTATCTGCATGCTAAATGGGATCAGTGCTAGTCTGAAGATCCCCTCGATGTGCTCGATCCAGTCATCCGCGTACAAGATCCCCTCTGTATCCCGAAACTCCTTGGGCAGCATCCTCTGGAAGTCGATGATGCTGCCCGGCCTCGGATGCTGAGCCTGGTCTGCCTGTGGCTGGATCTGGGCCACTCTGTCTACCGCCGTCATGGCCACCTGGTGGGCATTCTCAATGCCCAATCTCATCACGTCCACCTGGCGGCGCTGCGCGTCCATCATCTCCCTGAAGAACGCAAACAACTGTGCGACATCTACCGGTACAGGAGGTGGTGGAGGAGGTACCACCGGAACAACTGGGGTAGCTCTCGGATCGACAGGTGGAAGTGGATCTCTGAGAGAAGCAGATGCTGCCTCAACCGCAAGAGTGGCGAGTGGAGCGGTAGAAGCTGCCTGAAGTCGAGCAGGACGAGAGGTAGCAGACCTCTCGGTGGCAGCTGCTGGAACGGTGCAGTGAGACCGTGTCTTCAGAGGCATCCTGAACACAGATCAAAAGAAGTTAATACGGTGCAAGATATAATATCATCAATGAAGGAAACTAATATTGCAAAAGAAAACAATTTTCAGAAAAATTAAAGATAGCAAAAATTAGGAAGGGTCCTAGTTGTGATTGAGCATACTCTCTCTCAGCCTATATCCTATATCCTATCGCAGGTAGACCTAGAAACTAGACCTGCGTAGGCCGCCACCAAAAATGTGTCACGACCCACACCCAAAAAATTAGGCATGAGTCGTGGGTACGTCCAGCCTACGCCGCAGAATCGGCGGTAGAACGCTGTCTAGGTCCGTTCTAGGTCACAACTATATATATCTCACAATAACCTGTCAAGATAACCTCTCCAAAAGGAGGGCAACCACACTATATATAAACACAATCACAATAACTAGGGGAAGAGTAAAAGCACGATAAGATATCAACAAAGAAACAAAGAACCAAAGAGAGCAAGTACAATATCCAAAATATACAGTCCAAGTCTAAGAGTCTACAATATCTCATAGCAGCAAAATAATAAATTGTAATATAGGTATCCAAAACACCAACTGGGAACAAACCCAGTAAAACCCACCTAGCTATACTAGGGTGCTAGCAGCGTCTCCTCTGCTGGGACGGGCTCCTCCTTAATCTCAGGGTCGCAACACTCGTCGACACCTGGCCCGTAGTAGGTCGAGCAAAAATCCTCAGGATCCTTTGGAAAAAATATATCCAGTCAGGACTGGAGCGAAGTACATAACTCTGAAAGTAACTCCAAATACATGGTAAAGTGTATATGACTAGCAATAGAAAAGAATACAAGATGCACAGGAAAGTAAATACATGGTGAAACACATAAAGTAACTGCAATATAAAACTGGGGAACAATACAAGTAGTAGAGAAGTAACTGCATGTGAGAAAATAGGAATACTAGCTAAGTGCCTTGAGCACAAGTTCGTTATGTGATCGGCTTAGGTTGCACATGATTTAATCTACGATAACTCCGTTATGCGTGAGTTGCATAACCGACATACACATGAATACTGTTTGGATTTGATCACATAACTAACTTCTACTCCTACCTTGAGATACTCAAGGTATTGGGTATCGGGGTGAGGTATTGGGCGTTTGCCTAGGATTAGGATTAGAGTTGGGTTTTTATGTATAGGTGCATATATATATACATGTTAGTGTATATATTAGAGGGCATAGGCGGGGTATATAGGGTAGGTTGAGATATCGGATACCGAGGGTATCCCGGTATCTCAAAGAGGCGAGTTTGAGGGTTTACTAGCTTAATGAGCTAGTTTTGACCTAAAATTTTAGGGGCACCCTAGTTTGACCTAGAGTTGACCATAATTGCCGCCGTTGACCACCAAAGTCAACGGTTGACCTAGTTTTGACCCAGAGTTAACTTTTTGGACATCGGGTTGACTTTTTGATCCAGATTTCACCGGTTTGACCCGTTTGACATAGAATAACCCTAGAAGCTTATTTTTAGTTATTTTATATCTATTTAACTCTTCAGAACCCCGTTTAACCTTGTTTTTCGTAATAGGACCTTGTGACGCCAGTCCGAATCTCGATCCTCACCAGTTGCTCAGGATGTCAGGTGAGTACTTACCTCTGATCGTTTTTATTTTATGATAGCGTATATATCACCTGTTCTAGAACTGTAATACTTGATTCTGACACATTATTTCATGAGCTGGTACTAGTTGGATCCCGTCATGAGATGTTATCCCCCTTATCGTATTCAACGGGTACTCTATCACGTGTATTTCATCATGTGCTTCGGGTATTGATTCTCATGTGCTATCATGTGCTTCGTGTGCTCTCGCCTTCATGTGCGTGAGTTATTTATCATGTACATAGCGTGTCATGGTTGGATCTAAGAGTATTAGTGGGGGAGGGGAGTAAAAGTTGGTTATGTGATCAAATCCAAACCGTATTCATGTGTATGTCGGTTATGTAACTCACGCATAACGGAGTATCGTAGATTAAATCATGTGCAACCTAAGCCGATCACATAACGAATTTGTGCTTAAGGTACTTAGCTAGTATTCCTATTTTCTCACATGCAGTTATTTCTCTACTACTTGTATTGTTCTCCAGTTTTTTATTGTAGTTACTTTATCTGTTTCACCATGTATTTACTTTCCTGTGCATCTTATATTCTTTTCTATTGCTAGTCATATACACCTTACCATGTATTTAGAGTTGCTTTCAGAGTTATGTACTTCGCTCCAGTCCTGACTGGATATATTTTTTCCAGAGGATCCTGAGAATTTTTCTCCGACCTACTACGGGCTAGGTGTCGACGAGTGTTACGACCCTGAGAATGAGGAGGAGCCCGTCCCAACAGAGGAGATGCCGCTAGCACCCTAGTATAGCTAGGTGGGTTTCACTGGGTTTGTTCCCAGTTGGTGTTTTGGATGCCTATATTACTATTTATTATTTTGCTGCTGTGAGATGTTGTAGACTCTTAGACTTGGACTTTTTATTTTGGATATTGTACTTGCTCTCTTTGGTTCTTTGTTTCTTTGTTGATGTCTTATCGTGCTTTTACTCTTCCCCTAGTTATTGTGATTGAGTTTATATATATTGTGTGGTTTTCCTCCTTTTGGAGAGGTTATCTTGACAGGTTATTGTGGGATATATATAGTTGTGACCTAGAAAGGACCTACACAACATTCTACCGCTGATTCTGCGGTGTAGGCTGGACGTACCCACGACTCATGCCCGATTTTTTAGGTGCGGGTCATGACATATCTCCATGTACATCTCCTCCACTATATCCCCATGAATAAATGTATTCTTCATATCCAGTTGGTGTAGCTTCCATCCACCATTCGCTGTAAAAGAAATCAGGGTCCTGACGGTGCTCATCTTTGTCACTGGTGCTAAAGTCTCATCGTAGTCAATGTCGTACGCCTGACTTTATCCTTTTGCCACCAGTCAAGCCTTGTACTGCTCAACCTATCCATCTGGATTTTGCTTCACAACAAAGACCCACTTGTATTCGACTGCTCTCTTTTCCTCTGGCAGTTTTACTAGTTCCCAAGTGTGGTTCTTCTCAAGAGCCACTAACTCCTCGTGCATCGTTGGTTTCCACTTTGGATCATTCTTGGCAACCTTCCAATTGTTAGATACAGTAATACTATCCAAAGATGCAGTGGATGCTCCATGAGAAGATGTCATGCCCCAGTCCCAAAATACGTAGGACTAGGAGGACGTAACATGTCAGATACGCATTCGACCAAACTCTGGTCCGATTCGAATACGTATAAGCTGAACTATAATGGTCACTAAATAATTCAGTAAATATAAATATCTATGTCTCAATCCATAATAAACAGAAATACATAAGAATGAGCTACATGTGTTATAGTCGGCCGCCCAGTAAACACATAAACTCGAATAGACTCGAGAAAAAATATGAGTCTATAAAAACTAGGCTACAACAACAGATGAAAATACGATATGAATAAAGTAACCATAACTCCGGTAGAAATGATATAAGTACCTGGCACCAATGTCTGTAAGACAAGTAACTCCATCAGCGACTCCAAAGGCTCCGTAATCGTCTATGCTGAAAAACTGGCAGGGGACCAGGTCCTCAGAGGGACGTAACAAGGTACAAAATACAGCATGCCATAGTATAACAGAAAGAAACAAGTGCAACGTCGGTTAAATCTAGCATAACCACCTAAGTGTGTCACGTCCCAGTCCCAAAATACGTAGGACCAGGAATACGTGACACGTCAGCTACGCATTCGACCAGACTCTGGTCTGACTCGAATACGAATAAGTTGTATAATATAAAGGGCACTATCTAGATATTCCATAAATATAAACCTCTATGTCTCAATCCATAATGTACAGCAGTATACAAGAAAGAGCAATATGTGCTAGAGTCGGTCGCCCAATAACACACTAACTCGAATAGACTCGAGAAGAAGTAAGAGTCTATAAAAACTAGGCTACAACAGTAGATGAATACTCAAAGTAAAATAACCCTAATGCCAGTAGATAAGATATGAGTACCTGGTACCATGCTCGCAAGACATACAACTCCAACAGCAACTCCAAATGCTCCGTAATCATTTATGCTGCAAAACTGGCAGGGAACCAGGACCTCAAAGGGACGTAATAAGGTACAGAAATACAACATGCCAAGTAAACAGAAAGTAAAAGTGCAACGACATGGTATTCTATCATAACCAAATAAGTGTGACACAATTTAAAGACAATGTTCGACGCGTGGGCTGTCCAAAATAAAACTGTAGCTCCGAATAAGGAAACACACGGGACGTACCGCAGCTCCGGACAAAGAGTCACAAGGGTGATACCACTACACTAGATACAGGATCACTACATAGATACTATATACATATATAAGTGCGTGTAGAGGAGCCCAAACGTCTAGTAACTGTCTTCCCCTTCCCAAGCGGTCAACGATGGTACGTTGAACCTGTACCTCTATCTAACAGTCACGACACACAGAAGTAATCTCAACAGACGTGACCCTAAGGTCGTCCCAGTCTCTGGTCATGATGTCAGTATCAGGATACAGGAATCTGGCATGATCACAGTGTATGAGTGTGTCGTGGGGTGTCGATATACTCAGGTACGTACATCGAGATGCTACGAAGCATCTAACAATTATTCTAAGACGTTACGACGAATGTCAGCACCCGGTTATGATCCAGACGCGAAGTATCAAACGTCAACATAAATACGTGCACAATGTACATAAAGAACAACAAGTATCTGTAATCTGAAATACAGGGTGGCAAGGTACACTTGCCTGTGTGCGGTTGCTGATGACGGGGTCCCCACAGTACCTAGAGATGAGATACAAACCCAATTAAAATCTAACACACGACAGACAGGGGTGTGACACATATCTATACATATGCTCTATCTCAACTATGACTCACAGGGACAAGACGCTAGGGGGGTTGACCATAGTTGACTATCGGTACGATACATCAATCAACTAGTCATCTGTACACCCTCATCGACCAATCCTCATTCTTACCATATTCATCACGTGGTTCAGAAGTTCAGGTATGCTCACTCCTCGACAATAATTACTTATTAAATATTAGGTCCTCCTCAACCATCATTATCATTTCACCCAAAATCACTGCTCATTCATATAAATTATCATGCACATAAATCAATATATTAAACCCTAAATCTCAATGTCTATCATTCAAATCCATTTTATAAACTTATGAATAACAATCCCTAAACTCACCTCCATAATTTAATCCTCATTAATCTGTTTAGCATTTCCCACCATGTAATATATATCCCGAACATTTATTAAAAATCAAAACCTAAACCTTCAATGAAATCCTTTATCATTTAATAATTTATTTGCAAACACTAAATCTAAACCTTCAATACAAAATATTAAAAAATCATTTTAATCCATGTAATTAACAAATCATTTATAAACCTTAATTAATTGATCTAGCATTTTTCCAACCATGTGTAATATTCATAACATCCAGTTAAATCAAGCCCTAAACTCCTATGCAATTAAACAACTCTAACATAAACCCTAAACCAATATTAATCCCTAATCTCTTATTGTTAACACATGCTCAATTTATACTACACCACATTAACACAGCCATTTGAAACACAAACCTAGCTAATATACACGAAACCATATATATCAATAACCTTAACTAAATACATTACAATATATATCAATATAGAGAGGGGGGAAGAGGTATTTCACCTTGGCGTGGGGGCTGCTGGCCGGAGAACCACCTTTGGCCGGAGGGGAGGAACGGGGATGGTTGGAAGTGGTGGTTCGTGGGGTCGACTAGGATGTGGCCGGGGTGTTTAGGATCGACGGGGCGGACAGGGAGCCGCAAGGTGCTGCATAGGCTGTGGTGGTGATGGTGAAGCCTGTGGTGGTGGTGGTGGTAGTGATGGTGGACAGAGGAGGTCGGATGGGGGGAAGTAGGCTGGAGCAATGGGAGGCATAGGTCGGACAAATGGAGTTGGGGTGGTTGCAGACCTGAGCGGCGCTGGGGGAGCTCGAACCGCTGTAGTCACTCGGTCGACGTTAGTGCAGCAGTAGGCGGGGTAGGGGGAGCTGCACAGTTGGAGCTGCACGGGGGTGCACAACCGGAGTCGGGTGCACAGCAGAGTCGGGCGCTGCACAGCCGGCGGATGAGGGAGACCGCACAGCTGGAGTCGGGGAGCTGCTCAGCCGGGCCGAAGTGAACACGGGCGGTGTGGAGGAGCGGCACAGTATCGCCGGAGTCGGGAGTAATGCACAGCCGGATTGACACGATCGGCCGGACCAGAGACTGCACCGGCCGGATTTGGTTCGGTCGGTCGGACCGAAATATTTCTTTCCAAGAAGAAGAAAGGAAGAAGAATAAGAAATATGTAGGGAATAAATATGTAGAAGGGAGGAGAGAGAGAGGGGGAGTGTGGTTCCCAATGTCTAGGGATTAGGGCCGGCTTGGGAGTTGTGAGGGTGATGTTGATGTTTTATTGGGAGGGGTGTGAGTGATGTGTGGTGGGGATGCTCTCATTTAAATTGGAGGGCTAGGATTTCACATGGAGGAGTGGGTTTCTCCATACAAAGGAAGGGGAAGGGAATTGTTGACTGCGGTCAACAATTGGTAACCTCTCCATTTGGTCTTAGCCAATGAGGTGAGGACACCTAAAATCAATAAATTGTAACTAAGCCCCTTAAATTCGGGAAATTGTACGAACACATAAAATGATGCAAAAATTATGGAGAAAATGGAGTTTGGTGATTTGCATGGTGAGGGGGTATTGTGTGTGTGGCATGGGTTTAATTAAATAGGCTTTGGGATTAATTGGGGATTAAAATAGGATTAGACAAAATTGGTATCCCCAATTTAAATAAAATTAAAGTGTCCTGCACTTTTAAATTAAATGGGGGCACTTGGGGTCAAAATTTAGAAATGACACAAGGTCAAAAATGATGGGGGCTCGGATTCAGTCTTGGACCCTTTAGTTGGTCCGGCAGAACGGGTTAAGTTGGTATCTCAAAATTGAGGGTAACAACACAGGTGTCCGACACAGAATTAAATATGGATTTTAGGATACGGGAAATTGTGCAATTAATTTAGAGCATAACGGATTTGATTTTTGTGTGACGGAAAAGTCCAGTGCCTAAATTGGCGAGTCAAGTCAAAAGTACAATAGTCCGATAGAATTTATGGGCTGATATTGGGCTCCGAATAATTAAACAATGACAGGGTGCGCCAAGGGTTTAAATTAAATGAAATAACAGACAACACTACTCTAAACCTCAACATCTGCTGCTAATCCAAAAATTTTCCAAATCCAAACCTGACTATCTATAGAATTAATCGAAGGGGTTTACATTCTTCCCAACTTAGAAAAATTTTATCTCCGAAATTAAAAGTAAAGCACGATAATAGCTAAAAGAATTTTTTTAAAATAACTAGTAATCAAATGTCGTACGTAAATTCGTACCTTGCTCCTCAAATAAGTACGGGAATCGCTGCCGAATAGAATCCTCGCGCTCCCAAGTAGATTCGTCTGGTGAATGGTGCTTCCATGCAATTCTGATCAGACGAATAGTCTGCCCTCTCATAGTCTTCTCGCTGTGATCGAGGATCTCAACTGGCTGCTCTACGTAAGATAGGCTGGGCCCGACTGTAATCTCCGAATGATCAAGCACGTGGCTAGGGTCTGCGACATAACTCCTTAGCTGCGATACGTGAAATACGTCATGCACTCCCTCTAATGATAGAGGCAATACAAGACAGTAAGCCACTTCGCCAACTCGTTCCAAGTTGTCAAAAGGCCCGATGTACCTCGGACTCCACTTGCCTCTGCCTCCGAATCTGATGGTAGCACGAGTAGACGATATCCTCAAAAATACATTATCACCCTCCTTGAACTCCAATGGCCTGTGGTGCGCATCTGCCCAATGTTTCTGTCTGTCCTGTGCTGCACGCAGGTGGCTCTGAATCTGCTTGTCCTTCTCCACTGTCTGTGTTACCAACTCTGGACCAAGTATCTGACGTTCTCCTATGTCACTCCACAAACTGGCGACCTGTATTTCCTGTCGTACAATGCCTCATAAGGTGCCATCTGTATGCTAGCCTGGTAACTGTTATTGTAGGAGAATTCTACCAAGTGTAGGTGGTCCTCCCAAGATCCTCCAAAATTAATTATGTACGCTCTCAACATATCCTCTAATATCTGTATCTTGCGCTCTGACTGACCATCAGTTTGTGGATGATGCGCAGTTTTGAACTTGAGACGAGTTCCTAGGCTCTCCTCAATACACCGCCAAAAATACGACGTGAATCTGGAATCACGATCCGATACGATGCCGACAGGCACTCTATGTAGTCGTACTATCTGCCTCATATACATGTCAGCTAAAATCTCCGTGGACTGCCCAACTCTGAAGGGCAAAAAATGTGCAGACTTGGTGAGTCTATCCACGACAACCCAAACTGCATCCTTCCCGCTAGGGCTCCGCGGGAATCCTGTGACGAAGTCCATGGTAATGTGTTCCCACTTCCACTCGGGAATGGGAAGCGGCTGCAATAATCCTGCAGTCCTCTGATGTTCAGCCTTGACTTGCTGACAAACTAAATATTTTGCCACGAATCTTGCAATTTCTCTCTTTATCCTGTGCCATTAGAAATGCTGCCTCAAGTCGCGGTACATCGTCGTACCCCCGGGATAAATGGAATAAATCGAGCTATGTGCCTCGGTCATCAACTCTTGGCGTAGCTCGCCACTCGAAACATATAGGCGATTTCTATACCTCAATATTCCGTCTTTATAAATCCTGAGTCTCGTCTGCATGCCGGCCTCTGTCCTCTCTCGTAGACGTCGAAATCTCGTATCTGTAGGCAGGGCTGCCCTGATCCTCTCAATCAGTGTAGACTGAACCTCGAGACTGGCCATCTGTCCATCCATGCCTGACAATACAATCTCTATCCCAAGCTCCTGGAGATCCTCTAACAATTGCCGTTGAGTCATCAAAAAGTAAGCCATGGGCTTCCTACTTAAGGCATCTGCTACGACATTCGCCTTGCCAGGGTGGTACTGCAACTCAATGTCATAATCTGTCATCAACTCTAGCCAGCGCCTCAGTTTTATGTTAAGCTCCTTTTGCGTGTAGATATACTTCAGGCTTTTATAATCTGTGTAAATCTCAACACGCTCACCATAAAGGTAATGTCTCCATAACTTTAGTGCAAATATTACTGCAGCTAGCTCCAAGTCATGCGTTGGATAGTTCTTCATGAACTCTCAGCTGTCTCGATGCGTAGGCTATCATCTTGCCGTGTTGCATCAGTACACAACCTAATCTGCTCCCAGACGCATCACTGTACAATACAAATCCTTTTGATCATGAAGGTAGTGTCAAAATCGGTGCTGATGTCAGACGCTTCTTCAGCTCATCGAAAGCCGCTTGACACTCGTCGGTCCAGATAAACTCCTCACCTTTACGCGTCAGTCGCGTCATAGGCGCAGCTATCCTCGAGAAGTTTTCCACGAACCTCCGATAATATCCGGCAAGTCCGAGGAAACTCCTAACCTCTGTAACTGATGTAGGGGTAGGCCATGTCTCAACTGCAGCTATCTTCTCCGGGTCAACTGCTAGTCCATCTTCGGTGATTATGTGCCCCAAAAATGGTACTCTATCCAGGTAGAACTCATATTTGCTGAGCTTGGTGTACAGCCTCTCATGTCTCAGCGTCTCCATCACGATCCTGAGATGCCTCTCATGCTCCTCCTGGCTCTTGGAATATACCAAGATGTCGTCGATGAATACCACCACGAACATATCTAAGTACTGGTAGAAGATATTGTTCATCAAATACATAAATATTGCTGGTGCGTTGGTTAAACCAAACGGCATGACTAAAAACTCATAGTGGCCATACTTTGTCCGAAAGGCCGTCTTCGGAAAGTCCTCACTCCGTTCCTTGATCTGATGATAGCTTGATCTGAGATCGATATTTGAGAATACATATGCGCCACTTAGCTAATTCAACTGTACCGTCCCATCTTTGTTCGGCATAATTAAGATGGGTATTCCCCCATGGAGAAGTACTAGCCCGACCGAAACCCTTGTCTAAGTGGTCCTCTACTATGGACCTTCAACTCAACCAACTCTATCGGTGCTAGTCTGAGGATGGAAAAATAACCGGTTCGGCTCTTGGAGTCAACTCTATAGCAAACTCTATCTCTCTGTCAGGTGGCAGGCCTGGAAGATTCTCTAGAAACACATCCTCAAACTCTGATATAATACGGTGGTACACTAGTTCACCTCCTGTATTGTATGCCTCAAAGGTAGATGGGCACCATGCTCCCAGGCTCTCTGAAGAAATTCAAACTCAGGATAATCCGGTGGTCTAAGGATGACACAACCACGACGGAATTCAAGCATTGCGTGGTATTGGCTCAACCAATCCATGTCTAGGATAATGTCATAGTCTAGACTTTAACCTCATGATAAATTCTCCTGTTCTATTTTCAACAGCAATCCTCAAAAGGAAATATTTCCTTGCCAAATGTATAATTTCTCTTCTCCTCAAGATTTTTCCTAAAATTTTATTCGTTGAATTTCTTCTTTTCGTTTTTCATCTCTCCAAGTCACAAGTACAATAATGGTATCCCTCAAGCACATACTAGAATTCTCAGAATCAGATCATTATCTTCCATGTGAGAGCCTAAAATTTTATCTTCTCTAATCCATAAGATCATTCCTGATATCGCTATCATTTACAACAACTAATTCCTAGCATCAGGCTATGTACTTCCATAAATTATTCTAGGTCATGATCAACAATCCTTCCAGCTCTTCGTACTCGAAGATTACTGCTACCTCAAGTACGGGTAGGGTACTACTAGGTCCAACTCTCTTGCCAATCTTTCACACTAGTTCTAGAATCCAAAGGACCCATCAATCTCTCCTGATAAGGTAACAATCTTTTCAGAGAAAGGTATATGAATTCTGTCTTCTGTCGCCTGGTCTTCGATCTTCTTCTGGAGGGAAATCATCAGTCACAAGCATTCATCTTTCCAAATAATAGGGGAAGAGAAACAAGGATAGCGATATTGACGAAAATTGAAAGAATGCAAATTGGAAGTCCAAGGACGATAATTACATACAAAGAGTTTTTAAAATCGATTATGGATTGAGATCCTATTCAACAATCATAATATCTATTCCTAATTTGCAGGCTCGCTTGGCACAGTTAGGTGACCAAGACGATTTAAAACGGACCTGCATGGGCCACCATAAAAATATGTCACACCCCAGTCCCAAAATACGTAGGACCAGGAATACGTGACACGCCAGCTACGCATTCGACCAGACTCTGGTCTGACTCGAATACGTATAAGCTGTATAATATAAAGGGCACTATCTAAATATCCCATAAATATAAACCTCTATGTCTCAATCCATAATGTACAACAGTATACAAGAAAGAGCAATATGTGCTAGAGTCGGCCGTCCAATAACATACTACTCGAATAAACTCGAGAAGAAGTATGAGTCTATAAAAACTAGGCTACAACAGCCGATGAATACTCAAAGTAAAATAACCATAATGCCGGTAGATAAGATGTGAGTACCTGGTACCATGCTCGCAAGACATGCAACTCCAACAGCAACTCCAAATGCTCCATAATTATCTATGCTGCAAAACTGGCAGGGAATCAGGTCATCAAAGGGACATAACAAGGTACAGAAATACAGCATGCTAAGTAAACAGAAAGTACAAGTGCAACGACATGGTATTCTATCATAACCAAACAAGTGTGACACAGTTTAAAGACAATATTCGATGCGTGGGCTGTCCAAAATAAAACTGTAGCTCCGGACACGGAAACACACGGGACGTACCGCAGCTCCGGGCAAAGAGTCATACGGGTGATACCACTACACTAGATACAGGATCACTACATAGATACTACATACATATATAAGCGCATGCAGAGGAGCCCAAACGTCTAGTAACTGTCTTCCCCTTCCCAAGCGGTCAACGATGGTGCGCTGAACCTGAACCTCTATCTAACAGTCTCGACACACAGAAGTAATCTCAACAGACGCGACCCTAAGGTCATCCCAGTCTCTAGTCATGATGTCAGTATCAGGATACAGGAATCTGGCACGATCACAGTGTATGAGTGTGTCCTGGGGTGTCGATATACTCAGGTACGTACATCGAGGTGCTACTAAGCATCTAATAATTATTCTAAGACGTTACGACGAATGTCAGCACCCGGTTGTGATCCGGACGCGAAGTATCGAACGTCAACATAAATATGTGCACAATGTACATAAAGAACAACAAGTATCTGTAATCTAAAATACAGGGTGGCAAGGTACACTTGCCAGCGTGCGGCTGCTGATGACGGGGTCCCGGTACCGCATCCAAGCCCTCAGGTCCCGCAGTACCTAGAGATGAGATACAAACCCAATCAAAATCTAACACACGACAGACAGGGGTGTGACACACATCTATATATATGCTCAGTCTCAGCTACGACTCACAGGGACAAGACGCTAGGGGGGTTGACCACAGTTGACTATCGGTACGATACATCAATCAACTAGTCATCTGTACACTCTCATCGACCAATCCTTATTCTTACCATATTCATCACGTGGTTCAGTAGTTCAGATATGCTCACTCCTCGACAGTAATTACTTATTAAATATTAGATCCTCCTCAACTATCATTATTATTTTACCCAAAATCACTGCTCATCCATACAAATTAGCATGCACATAAATCAATATGTTATACCCTAAATCTCAATGTCTATCATTCAAATCCATTTTATAAACTTATGAATAACAACCCCTAAACTCACCTCCATAATTTAATCCTCATTAATCTGTTTAGCATTTCCCACCATGTAATATATATCCCGAACATTTATTAAAAATTAAAACCTAAACCTTCAATGAAATCCTTTATCATTTAATAATTTATTTGCAAACACTAAAACTAAACCTTCAATGCAAAATATTAAAAAAATCATTTTAATCCATGTAATTAACAAATTATTTATAAAACTTAATTAATTGATCTAGCATTTTTCCAACCATGTGTAATATTCATAACATCTAGTTAAATCAAGCCCTAAACTCCCATGCAATTAAACAACTCTAACATAAACCCTAAATCGATATTAAACCCTAATATCTTATTATTAACACATGCTCAATTTATACTACACCACATTAACACAGCCATTAGAAACATAAACCTAGCTAATGTACACGAAACCATATATATCAATAACCCTAACTAAACATATTACAATATATATCAATATAGAGAGGGGGAAGAGGTATTTCACCTTGGCATGGGGGCTGCTGGCCGGAGAACCAACTTTGGCCGGAGGGGAGGAACGGGGATGGCTGGAAGTGGTGGTTCGTGGGGTCGACTGGGATCTGGCCGGGGTGTTTGGGATCGACGGGGCAGACGGGGAGCCGCACAGTAGTTGCGGGGGTGCTGCACAGGCTGTGGTGGTGATGGTGAAGCCTGTGGTGGTGGTGGTAGTGATGGTGAACAGAGGAGGTCGGATGGGGGAAAGTAGGCCGGAGCAATGAGAGGAGTAGGCCGAACAAATGGAGTTGGGGTTGTTGCAGACCTGAGCGGCGCTGGGGGAGCTCGAACCGCTGCAGTCAGTCGGTCGACGTCGGTGCAACAGTAGGTGGGGCTGGGGGAGCTGCACAGTCGGAGCTGCACGAGGGTGCACTGCCGGAGTCGGGTGCACAGCAGAGTCGGGCGCTGTACAGCCGGCGGATGAGGGAGACCGCATAACTGGAGTCGGGGAGCTGCTTAGCCGGGCCGGAGTGAACGCGGGCTGTGCGGGGGACCGGCATAGTGTCGCCAGAGTCGGGAGCGGTGCACAGCCGGATTGACATGGTCGGCCGGATCGGAGACTGCACCGGCCGGATTTGGTTCGGTCGGTCGGACCGGAATATTTCTTTCTAGGAAGAAGAAAGGAAGAAGAAGAAGAAGAAATATGTAAGGAATAAATATAGAGGAGGGAGGAGAGAGAGAGAGGGAGTGTGGTTCCCAATGTCTAGGGATTAGGGCCGGCTTGGGAGTTGTGAGGGTGATGTTGATGTTTTATAGGGAGGGGTGTGAGTGATGTGTGGTGGGGATCCTCTCATTTAAATTGGAGAGTTAGGATTTCACATGGAGGAGTAGATTTCTCCATGCAAAGGAAGGGGGAGGGAATTATTGACTACGGTCAACAATTGGTAACCTCTCCATTTGGTCTTGGCCAATGAGGTGAGGACACCTAAAATCAATAAATTACAACTAAGCCCCTTAAATTCGAGAAATTGCACGAACACATAAAATGATGCAAAAATTGTGGAGAAAATAGAGTTTAGTTATTTGCATGGTGAGGGGGTGTTGTGTGTGTGGCATGGATTTAATTAAATGGGCTTTGGGATTAATTGGGGATTAAAATAGGATTAGACAAAATTGGTATTCCCGATTTAAATAGAATTAAAGTGTCTCACGCTTTTAAATTAAATGGGGGCACTTGGGGTCAAAATTTAGAAATGACACAAAGGTCAAAAATGGTGGAGGCTCGGAGTCAGTCTTGGACCCTTTAGTTGTTCCGGCTCAACGGGTTAAGTTGGTATCTCAAAATTGAGGGTAACGACACAGGTGTCCGATACAGAATTAAATATGGATTTTAGGATATGGGAAATTGTGCAATTAATTTACAGCTCAACGGATTTGATTTTTGTGTGACAGAAAAGTTCAGTGCCTAAATTGGCGAGTCAAGTTAGAAGTACAATAGTCCGATAGAATTTATGGGCTGATATTGGGCTCCGAATAATTAAACAATGATAAGGAGCACCAAGGGTTTAAATTAAATAAAATAACAGATAACACTACTCTAAACCTCAACATCTGCTTCTAATCCAAATTTTTTCCAAATCCAAACCTGACTATCTATAGAATTAATCGAGGGGGTTTACAAAGTGAGACACAAATTGAAGAAAATATTCAACGTGTGAGCTGTCCAAAATAAAACCGTAGCTCCGGACACGGAAACACACGGGACGTACCGCAGCTATGGGCAAAGAGTCACATGGATGATACTACTAATCCAGATACAGAATACTACAAAAATAGAATATATATATATATATAGCACGTGCACAGGAGCCCAAACGTCTAGTAACTATCTTCCCCTTCCCAAGCAGTCAACGAGTCTTCACTGAACCTGAACCTCTATCTAACAGTCTCGTCATACTGAAGTAGCTATCAACAAAAACGACCCTAAAGTTATCCCAGTTTTTGAGCACACTGACAGTATCAGGATACAGAAAATCTGGCACGATGACAGTGTCTAGATGTCTCCTAGGGTTAAGATGTAACCAAGTGTGTACATCAAGGTGTTACAAATATCTATCAATCGTTACCAGACGTTACCGAAGAACGTCTGCACCTGGTTATGACCCGGACGCGAGGTCACGATTCTAATCCAAAATGCGTGCAATGCATATAATAAAACAAAAAAAATGGTAACTGAAATACAGGGTGGCAAGGTACACTTGCCTGGATTTGGATGCTGAAGATGGGTCTCCGGTACAATGTCCAAGTCTGCGGGTCCCGTAGTACCCAAAGACGAGATACAAGCTCAATCAATAAACTATCACGAGGCTAAAATAAGAGGTGACACACATCTAGCATATGTTTCAATCTTAGTTACAAGCTCACATATTCACTAAGCTAGAGGGTTGACCAAGGTTGACTAAAGGAATGTTATATCTCATCCGATTAATCACCTGTATAATATCATTAGATAAATCCTCAATCCCCTATATTCATTACGGTGTTTATTAGTATTTTGAGCCATGATCAATTCTCAAATTTCTCCTAGTATTCACAGACACTATCATGCACGTTGACATATATCATCCTCAAATAAATTAATTATTATTTATTAAACTTTTTGCTATATAAATATCATTACCATTTCACATTAAAAACTACTCCTCAATTAAATTCATCATTATTTATCATCCCTTAATAACTGACTAATAGTTTGATATTACACACCTTTTCACAATAAATCACCTCCTCCTCAATGTCCATCAAATGCATGGAACCAATATATTAAACCCTAAAATTCACATCTAGCATTTAAACACAGCCCTAAAACTAACTAAGTTATATATAACAATATACAATATTAGGTTAATCATGGAGTTGGGGAAGAGGCTACCTCAGTGGCGTGTGGTGACTGCGGGTGGAGCTGCTATGGTTACACGCCGGAGGGGTAGGTGATTGTCATGACCCGCACCCGGTATAGGGGCACGAGAGCATGGGTACGTCCAGACTATGCTGCAGCATCAGCGGTAGAACGATGTCTAGGTCACAATACTATTTAAACAATCTCTCACGAATATCCAACTCCATAAGGAGACACAGATAGCTAAATATAATATGGAATACTCAATCACATAAACTAAAGCACGATGAGATAACAAAGAAAACTAATAAAATACAAGACAAGTCTAAACAACAATAAATAGTCTAACCTGTAATCAATAACATCTAGTCTCCAAGTATGCTGGAAACAAGTCCTCTATGTCACAGTCTGAAAAAAATTCAGTTAGTATTGGAACGAAATACACCTCTAACAGCAGTTCCATGTATATTAACAAAAACTATAACACATTGTAAAGAAATAGAAGACAAATATGAAAACTGGCAATAAGAGATACTAGAATAGAAAATACTGGAATAAAGAAATACTGGAATAAAGGAATACTGGAGCATGTCATCATCAATGTACATCTAGCAATGAAATAGAAAGACAAGTACACGCAAGAACAATAAACTGGTATATAAGTGTGTACAAGAACAAACACTAGAACATATGGAGATGCTAGATCAATATACTAGAGATACATGTCAAGAACATCTAGCTAAGTGTGTGAAACATCAGCATATCATGTGATCGGCTTGGGACTACATGACTCATTACATTGATTAGTGATCATCCCTGCAAGGTCAGGCTAACCACATGTAACAGCGATGAGGCATGTAATGGTGAGGCTGTATCGACGTGAGGTGTGGGTGAGCTATGATGCATGTAAAGTTGGATATGATCACATAAGCTACTAATATTTCCCCATTTTCCCCAGCTAGCATGATGGATTCCAATCACGACTCCTCGTGACAGGTCTCGAAGATGCCAGCTCGTATAAATCACAGTGTCAGAGTCATGTACGCTATACAACAATAATTATAGAGATAATCAACATAATAAAAATTGTCAGAGAATGTACTCGCCTGGGGTCCTGCTGCTGGCAATACCAATAACCTGATTCTGAAGTCTTGTCTGAATAATCCAACAATCCTATGGACAATATACAATATTGCATCAGACATTTCACCAATCACACAATCATAAATACTCTGAACTCGGGGCCACGCTAGGTATGACTCTAGTCAACTAAGGTCAAGTGTGCATCAAATTGCACGGGTTTCGTTTCTGTAATTGCTGTGCAATCAGACAGGCAATAATACGGGTCTTGCCAGTACGTCAGTGTACATATGGCAGTCTGCTATCATACTACATGGTCACAGGTTAAGATAGCTACCGGGTATTCGTAATTACATTAGGGTCATCTAGTACGTGGGCATATAATACCTATTATTATTTATTATAAACATTAATTCTAACTAATTATAATTATAATAGATATATGCATTTAGATATACTTAATAGAGTTTATACTATATATATATATATTTATATACGTATACATATGCATACATATTTATTAATCTTAGCATATATATTAATATTCATTGGTATATATATATGTAAACCAATTTATTACATATATAATAAATATAAGTATATACACTAATTAAATACATACTATATGTATATATATATTAAACATATACTATACGTATACATTTGTATATATATACTACCTTGAGAATTATACTATATATATACTAATATACATTTAAACATACTCTAATACGTATGCCAATACGCACATACTAATGAAAAATATACGCATACGTGTACATATATGTATACAACAAACACAAGAGAATGCTTCTCACCTTGGCTTCAGCGTGCACATGCACGAGCGCGACGATGAGGATGATGGCGACGACGATGACATAGGTGATGACAACGACGATGGTGAATGGTAATGATCATGATCATGGTGATGGTAATGGTGACGATGTACAGGTGGTTCAGCGAGGTTGTGGCGACAAGGACGGGGAGAAGAGTCGACGAGGGACTGTGGGGACTATTCAGGTGTGTTGCTCAGGGTGTCGAGGAGGAGGAGAAGACGGTGAGGGGGATGGTGTACGGTCGGGTCGTTCGCTGCACGGCTGAGGAGAGAAGAGGGTGGTGTTAATGATGATGATGGTCGGGGCAGCATTCTGGTGGAGATGGCCGGTTTTCGGTGGGCTTGCGGAGGCTCGGGCTGCTCGGTGTAGTTGGGTCGACGAGGAGGAGGCTTCAGGCGGCCGGGGTCGGGACAGCGGCTCCAGGCGATCAACGGCTCGGTGAGGAGTGGGTTCGTGTACGGTGTCGAGCCCGGCGGCTCGTCGAGTTGGGATCTGGCGAGTTCGGGTGGCCGTCGGGTTCGGTTCCAGCGGGAAGAAATCGTGTGGAGGCGGGGAAGAGCAGTGGGATTCCAGTCGGGGGATTCTTGGTCGAGGCAGCTGGGGGAGACCTCTGTTAGGGGATGGTGAACTCCAGCGAAGACTGGCGAGGCGGCGGGCTCGGGTCTCCGGTCGGCTGGCCTGAAGGGAGGAAGGGGATGGAGATGAAAGAACAAGGAAGAAGTCGGCTGGGAGCTATTTCTAGGTTTACGAAAAATAGAAAAAGGAAAAGTAATGAAAAGAATATTTATAAAGGGGGTTGGGTATGACCTAGAATTGGTTTGACTGGTCAACCCCTCTTGGGATTGGGCCTCTCATGTAGGATTTCATTGGGCTAGGATTTGAATGGGTTCAAAAGAATGGCTCGTATTACATCGGTTCAAGGTTTGGAGGGCCAGGGACTTAAGGAGCTTGGTGTTGAATTACACACTCCTAAAAATCATTGGAAAAAATACCAATGAAGGAGAAATAGGTTTATTCACGTATTGTGCCCAATGGGGTGGACACCTTAATGCACTTTTGCACAAAAGTGCCCAACAATTGGAAAATTGTACAAAGTTGAAATTTATGGTTTAATTAAATTAAATAAATACAATTGGTGTTCTAAAATAAATTAAAAGTACAAGGGCCTAAAATTAAGTGGGACAAAAGTTTCATAAATGAAATAGACTTGGAATAGAATATTACCATAATTTGGGTTGCACAAAATAGGTCGAGATTGTGTCTCCAATTTTGATTGGAACGCACAACGATACAACATTGAATTTATTCGGATTTAAAATAAACATCCGCGACAAATATTGTACGCTAAAATGAAGCACAAAAGAACATAATTATAAGTTACACAAAGGTCAGAAAAGAAGGCAGGCATGTCTAGGACAAGATTGTGAAATTTGTTGGAAGGCAAAGGCTATGGTAGAGCTCCAAATGTCGAAAAAACGGTAAGGCGCAACAATGAAATAAAAATTATGATAATTAATTATAATTAAATTATCATGCAACCATTTAAACATTAAATTATAAAAAGACAAAAATACACCTAATCTGAAATATAGGGGTGATAGTGATGGCCGGAGGAGGTGTGTCGAGGGAGGCTCGAAGTGGTGGCCGAGGTTGGAGGCCGGTGGTGGCGGTGGCTGCACGTCGGGTTGGTGCTGGTGATGACGATGAAGATGATGACCGGAGGGGGTGTTGGCATTGGTTCGTGGTGCCGGAGTCTCGTGGAGACGGCGGGGGTGGCAGCAGAAAGGTGAGGGGATGGACGGGTGGAGCCACGGTGGTAGCAGTGGTGATAGCGGCGGGAGGGAGGCCGGTCAGGGGAGTGTAGCGGATGGAGCTCGGCCGAGGGCGAGGCGGCATGGAGGTGAAGGGTCGGAGGTCAGTCGGGTGGAGGCCGATGGAGTAGTAGTGGTTGCTCGCCGGAGAAGGTGGTCGGAGCTCGGGTTAAGAAGGAGAAGAGGAAGAAGAAGAAGAAGAAGAAGAAGAAGAAGAATGGAGGTGGTGGAGTTTCGGCTGGTGATGTGAAGTAGGAAGAGGGAGGAGAGAGAGAGGAGGGTGGTTTTCAATGTCCCTAGGGATTAGGGTCTTCCTTGGTAAAAGGGAGTGAATGAGGGATTAAATAGGAGGGTGTGTGGTGAGGATGAGGGCTTTAATTTGAATAGAGGGCTCAAATTTCACTTGGAGAGATGTACATCCAAAGGAAGAGAGAGGGGATGATTGACCCATCAAGAGATGAGGGAGAGGGTTTCTTCATTGGCTTGGACCAATGTGGTAGTGACACCTATTACCATAATTACAAATAAGCCCCTTAATTTTTGGTTAATTGCATATGTATGTAAATTAATAGGGATTGGGTGTGGGAAGTGGTGTTTGGTGTTATGTAGGATGAGGGGGTGTTGTGTATTTTACATAGGCTTAATGAATGAGGTATTGGGTTAAATTGGGGTTAAGTTGGATTAGTCAAAGTTGGTATCCCCAATTTAATTATATTAAAATATTATTTGCTCTTAAATTAAATGGGGACACATGGGGTCTCAATTTGGAGTGATACAAAGGTTATGAACGGGGTGGGCTTGGTGTCAGTCTTTGACCCTTTAATTGGTCCGGCTAAACGGGTTGAATTTGTGTCTCAAAATTGGTGACAACGACAAAGGTACGCGACACAGAATTAAAGAATGGATTTCGGGACCGAAAAGTTGTGCAATTAAATTAGAGCACAAGGGATTGTGTTTGTGAGTGACGAAAAAGTCCAGGGCCTAGGTTGGTTTGTTAAGTCAAGAGTGCAACAATTAGTTGGAAAAAATGGGCTATTATTGGGGTCCAAATATTGCAACAACGGTAGGGTGCGCCAAGGGTTATAAATAAGGAATCAGACAGCTGCAACATAAATTCTAAACCTTAAACACCTGATGCTAAACCAAAATTTCTAACCCTATCTAGTCTACCTAAAATGATAAATGAGGGGGTTTACATCCTTCCCAACTTAGAAAAATTTATCCCCAAAATTAAAAGTAAAGCACGAATAATAGCTACGAGAATTTAAAAGTAGACAGGTAATCGAATGCAATACATAAATTCGTACCTTGGTCCTCAAATAAATATGGGAAACGCTGCCAAATAGAATCCTCGCGCTCCCAGATAGACTCGCCTAGTGAATGATGCTTCCATGCAACCCTGACCAGTAAAATAGTTTGACCCCTCAAAGTCTTCTCCCTGCGATCGAGTATCCCCACTAGCTGCTCTGCATATGATAAACTGGGCCCGACAGTAATCTCTGAATGATCAAGCACGTGGCTAGGGTCTGCCACGTATCTCCTCAACTGTGACACGTAAAATACATCGTGCACTCCTTCTAATGATGGAGGCAATGCAAGACGATAAGCCACTTTGCCAACTCATTCCAAGATGTCAAATGGTCTGATGTACCTCGTATCTGACGCTCTGAATCTGCTTTACTTTCTCTACTGTCTGTGTCACCAACTCTGGACCAAGTATCTGACGCTCTCCCACGTCACTCTAATATACCGGTGACCTACACTTCCAGCCATACAGTGCCTCATAAGGTGCCATCTGTATGCTGGCTTGGTAGCTATTATTGTAGGAGAATTCCACCAAGTGTAGATGGTCCTCCCAAGATCCTCCAAAGTCGATCATGCATGCTCTTAATATATCCTCTAATATCTGTATCGTCCGCTCTGACTGGCCATCAGTCTGTGGATGATATGCAGTGTTGAACTTGAGATGAGTTCCTAGACTCTCCTGCATACTCCGCCAAAAATATGACGTGAATCTGGAATCACGATCTGATACAATGCTGACAGGCACTCCATATAGTCGTACTATCTGCCTCATATACATGTCAGCTAATATCTCCGTGGACTACCCAACTCTGAAGGGCAAGAAATGTGCAGATTTGGTGAGTCAGTCTACGATAACCCAGACTGCATCCTTCCCGCTAGGGCTCCTCGAGAATCCTGTGATAAATTCCATAGTAAGGTGTTCTTACTTCCACTCGGGAATGGAAAGCGGCTGCAATAGTCCTGCAGTCCTCTGATGTTCAGCCTTGACTTGCTGACAAACCAAATATCTTGTCACGAATCTCGTAATCTCCTTCTTTATCCCATGCCACTAGTAGTGTTGTCTCAAATCTCGGTACATCTTTATACCCTCGGGATAAATAGAATAAATCGAGCTATGAGCCTCGGTCTCGCCACTCGGAACGTATAGGCGATCTCCACACCTCAATGTTTCGTCTTCATGAATCCTGTGTCTCGTCTGCATGTCGGCCTCTGTCCTCTCTCGCAATCGTCGAAATCTCGCATCTGTAGGAAGGGCTGCCTTGATCCTCTCAACCAAAGTAGACTGAACCTCTAGACTAGCCATCTGTCCATCCATGCCTGGCAATACAATTTCTATCTCGAGCTCCTGAAGATCCTCTAACAATTGCCGCTGAGTCATCAAAAAGTATGCCATGGGCTTCCTGCTTAAGGCATCTACTACTATATTCGCCTTGCCAGGGTGGTATTACAACTCTATATCATAGTCTATCATCAACTCTAGCCATCGTTTCTGTCTCATGTTGAGCTCCTTCTGAGTGTAGACATACTTCAGACTTTTGCGATCTGTGTAAATCTCAACATGCTCTCCAAAAATGTAGTATCGCGATAGCTTTAGTGCAAATATCACTGCAGCTAGCTCTAGATCATGCATCGGATAGTTCTTCTCATGAACTCTCAGCTGTCTCGATGCATAATCTATCACCTTACCGTGTTGCATCAGTACACATTCTAATCCGCTCCCACATGCATCACTATACACTACAAATCCTTCCGATCCTGAAGGAAGTGTCAAAATTGGTACTGATGTCAGACGCTTCTTCAGCTCATCGAAAGCCTTTTGACACTCCTCGGTCCAGATAAACTCCTCGCCTTTACGTGGCAGTCGCGTCATAGGCGCAGCGATCCTCGAAAAGTTTTCCATGAACCTCCGATAATATTCGACAAGTCCGAGAAAACTCCTAATCTCTGTAATTGATGTAGGGGTAGGCCACGTCTCTACTGCAGCGATCTTCTCCGGGTCAAATAATAGTTCATCTCCAGTGATTATGTGTCCCAGGAATGGTCCTCTATCAAAGCAGAACTCACATTTGCTGAGCTTGGCCTACAGCCTCTCCTGCCTCAGCGTCTCTAACACGATCCTGAGATGTCTCTCGTGCTCCTCCTGGCTCTTGGAACCAAGATATCGTCGATAAATACCACCACGAACTTATCTAAGTACTGGTGGAAAACATTATTTATCAGACTCATAAATACTGCTGGCGCGTTGGTTAAGCCAAACGGCATGACTAAAAACTCATAGTGCCCGTACTTTGTCCAAAAAGTCATCTTTGAAATGTCCTCTCTCCGTACCTTGATCTAATGATAGCCGGATCTAAGATCGATTTTCGAGAATACACATGCGCCACTAAGCTGATCAAATAAATTATCGATGTGCGGCAATGGGTACTTGTTCTTTATCATTAAAGCATTTAGCGCACTGTAATTGATACGCATCCGTACCGTCCCGTCCTTCTTCGGACAAATAAGATGGGTGCTCCTTCGATGCTAGTCTGTAGACGGGGGAAGTAACTGGCTCGGCTCCGGCAGTCAACTATATAGTGAACTCTGTCTCTCTGTCAGGTCGCAGGCCTGGAAGATCCTCTGAAAACACGTCCTCAAGCTCTGATATAAAGTAAGGGTACATCGGTTCACCTTCTGAAATGTGTGTCGCTAAGGTAGGTTGGACACCATGCTCTCGGGCTCTCCGAAGAAACTCAAACTCAGGGTGATCTGGTGGTCTAAAAATAAAGCAACCACGTCGGCAATCTAGCTTCGCGTGGTATTGGCCCAACCAATCCATGCCTAGGACAACGTCATAGTCTAGACTTAACCTCATAATGAATTCTCTCCATTATATTTACAACACCAATCCTAAAAAAAAAATTCTTCCTTCCCTAATGTATAATTAATCTTCTCCTCAAATTTCTTCCTACAATTATATTCCTCAAATTTTTTTTCCGTTATTTATTGCTCTGAGTCACATAGTGCAATTATCATAATGATATCACCCAAGCACATGCTAGAATTCCTGGTGTCAAATCATCATCTTCCAGATGAGAGTCTAAAATTTCATCTTCTCCAGTTCATAATATCGTTCCTGGTATCGCTATCATATGCTACAACTAATTCCTATTATCTTGCTATGTATTTCTATAAAAATTTTCTAGAGGGTTAGAATCAACGATCTTTCTAGCTCCCAGTACTTCCCAAATCACTGCTATCTCAAGTAAGGGTAGGGTTTTACCAGTTCTAGGAATATACTTCTAGGTCCAATTCTTTTGCTAGCACTCTACACTAGTTCTAGAATCTAAAGAACCTATCAACCTATCCTACTGAGGGTAAAAATCTTTTAGAGAATATTACACAAATCATGTCATTTGTCGTCTGGACTACGATCTTCTTCTGGAGGGAACCATCAGGCACAAGCATTCGTTCTTCTGAAATAAAAGGAGTTGAAAAACAAGGATAATGATATTGATGTAAAATGAATGAATACAATTTGGAAGTCCAAGGGTGATAATCAATTACAAAGGGAGTTTTAGAAATTGATTATAGATTGAGATCCTATTCAACAATAAATCCTAAATTGTAGGCTCGTTTGGTACAGTAACGTAACCAAAACGATATGCTCTAGACATGTATGGGCCACCATAAAAATATGTCATGTCCCAGTCCCAAAATACGTAGGACTAATAGGATGTAACATGCCAGCTACGCATTCGACTAGACTCTGGTCCGATTCGAATACTTATAAGCTGAACTATAATGGTCACTAAATAATTCAGTAAATATAAATATCTATGTCTCAATCCACAATGAACAAAAATACACAAGAATGAGCTACATGTGTTATAGTCGGCCGCCCAGTAAACACACAAACTCAAATAGACTCGAGAAGAAATATGAGTCTATAAAAACTAGGCTACAACAACAGATAAAAATATGATATGAATAAAGTAACCATAACTTGGGTAGAAATGATATAAGTACCTGGCACCAATTCCTGCAAGATAAGCAACTCCATCAGCGACTCCAAAGGCTCCTTAATCGTCTATGCTGCAAAACTGGCAAGGGACTAGGTCCTCAGAGGGACGTAACAAGGTAAAAAATACAGCATGCCATAGTATAACAGAAAGAAACAAGTGCAACACCGGTATAATCTAGCATAACCACCTAAGTGAGACATAATTTGAAGACAATATTCGATGCGTGGTCTATCCAAAATAAAATTGTAGCCCCGAACATGAAAACACACGGGACGTACCTCAACTCCGGACAAAGAGTCATACGGGTGATACTACTAATCCGGATACAGAAATACTATAAAAATAGAATATATATATACATATATATGGCGCGTGCAGAGGAGCCCAAATATCTAGTAACTATCTTCCCCTTCCTAAGCGGTAAACGAGTGTTCGCTGAACCTGAACCTCTATCTAACAGTCTTGTCATACTGAAGTAGCTATCAACGATCACGACCCTAAAGTCGTCCCAGTTTTTGGGCTTGCTGACAGTATCACGATACAGGAAATCTGGCACAATGACAGTATCTGGATATTTCCTAGGATTAAGATATAACCAGGTGTGTACATCAAGGTGTTACAAACATCTATCAATCGTTACCAGACATTACCGACGAACGTCTGCACCCGGTTATGACCCGGACGCGAGGTCACGATTCTAATCCAAAATACGCACAATGCATATAATAAAACAATAAAAATTTGGTGACATAAATACAGGGTGGCAAAGTACACTTGCCTGGATTCGGATGCTGAAGATAGGTCTCCAGTACAACGTCCAAGTCTGCGGGTCCCGTAGTACCTAGAGATGAGATACAAGCTCAATCAATAAACTATCATGAGGCTAAAATAAGAGGTAACACACGTCTAGCATATGTTTCAATCTTACTTACAAGCTCACATAGTCACTAAGCTAGAGGGTTGACCAAGGTTGACTAAAGGTATGTTACATCTCATCCGATTAATCACCTGTATAATATCATCAGACAAATTCTCAATCCCTTATATTCATCACAGTGTTTATCAGTATTTTGAGCCATGATCAATCCTCAGATTCCTCCTGGTATTCACAGACGTTATCATGCACGTTGACATATATCATCCTCAAATAAATTAATTATTATTTATTAAACTTTCTGCTATATAACCATTATTACTTTTTCACATTAAAAACTATACCTCAATTAAATTCATTATTATTTATCAGCCCTCAATAACTGACTAATGGTTTGATATTACACACCATTTCACAATAAATCACCTACTCCTCAATGTCCATCAAAAGCATGGAACCAATATATCAAACCCTAAAATTCACATCTAGCATTTAAACATAACCCTAAACCAAACTAAGCTATATATAACAATATATAATATTAGGTTAAACATGGAGCTGGGAAGAGGCTACCTCAGTGGCGTGTGGTGGCCGCGAGTAGAGCTGCTGCAGTTATACGCCGGAGGGGGAGGTGATGGCCGGAGGAGGTGTGTCGAGGGAGGCTCAAAGTGGTGGTCGGGGTTGGAGGCCGGTGGTGACGGTGGCTGCACGTCGGGTTGGTGCTGGTGATGACGTTGAAGATAATGATCGGAGGGGGTGTTGGAAGTGGTTCGTGGTCGTAGAGTCTCGTGGAGACGGCGGGGGTGACAGCGGGAAGGTGACGGGATAGACGGGTGGAGCCGCGATGGTAGCAGTGGTGATTGTGATGGCAGCGGAAGGGAGGCCGATCGAGGGAGTACAACGGGTGGAGCTCGGTCGAGGGTGTGGCGGCATGGAGGTGAAGGGTCGGAGGTCGGTCGGCTGGAGGCTGGTGGAGTAGTAGTGGTTGCTCACCGGAGAAGGTGGTCGGAGTTCAGGTTAAGAAAGAGAAGAGGAGGAAAAAGAACAAGAGAAGAAGAAGAAGAATGGAGGTGGTGGGGTTTTGGCCGGTGATGTGAAGTAGGAAGAGGGCCGGCCTTGGGAAAAGGGGAGTAAAGGAGGGATTAAATAGGAGGGTGTGTGGTGAGGATGAGGGCTTTAATTTGAATAGAGGGCTCAGATTTCACATGGAGAGATGTACATCCAAAGGAGGGGAGAGGGGGTGATTGACCGATCAAGAGATGAGGGAGAGGGTTTCTTCATTGGCTTGGACTAATGAGGTGGTGACACATATTACCATAATTGCAAATAAGCCCCTTAATTTTTGAGTAATTGCACATACATGTAAAATAATGGGGATTGGGTATTGGAAGTGGTATTTGGTGTTATGTAGGGTGAGGGGGTGTTGTGTGTTTTGCATGGGCTTAATGAATGAGGTATTGGGTTAAATTAGGGTTAAGTTGGGATTAGTCAAAGTTGGTATCCCCAATTTAATTAAAATAAAATATCATGTGCTCTTAAATTAAATGGGGGCACATGGGGTCTCAATTTGGAGTGACACAAAGGACATGAACGGGGTAGGCTTGGTATAAGACTTGGACCCTTTAATTGGTCCGAATAAACGAGTTGAGTTTGTGTCTCAAAATTGGTGGCAATGACAAATGTACGCGACACAGAATTAAAGAATAGATTTCGGGACCGGGAAGTTGTGCAATTAAATTAGAGCACAAGGGATTGTGTTTGTGAGGGACGAAAAAGTCCAGCGTCTAGGTTGGCTTGTCAAGTAAAGAGTGCAATAATTAGTTGGAAAATATGGGCTATTGTTGGGCTCCGAATATTGCAACAACGGTAGGGTGCGCCAAGGGTTATAAATAAGGAATCAGGCAACCACAACATAAATTTTAAACCTCAAACACCTGATGCTAAACCAAATTTCTAAACAGAAGAAGAGATGTTATCATATGAAACAAATTGAGCAAGGTCCCAACCATATCTATCAGGAGAATTTTCCGCATTGCTGCGAGTGGTCCTCCATACTAATAATAGTGTGGGAGGGGTAGAAAGAATGATATCACCTGAAGAAAAATTTGGTGGTGGTAGTGTAGGTGTCTCAGGAGTCGAGATGGACGCAGGCAAGAGACTTGGCACTGGCACTATAGGTACTGGTCCTGCAGTTTGCTTCCCTTTCCTATTGTAGGTAAGTAACTCCCCCTGAGACATGGGTCTAACACCTCTCATCACCTCTCCTTGTTCCTCTTCACTCTCTTCTTCAACCATTCCTCCATGCCATACTCCTAAATTGGTCACCAAACTCTTACAAATCTCCTTCTCTAGCCTCATACTCTCAGTGTCAGGTGAGTTGCCCATGGATGAAGTTCCCTCCTAACGGTAGTATGGCTCAAGCTCCCTGAAGTGAACATCCATGCTCATAAACCTCTTCTTCTCTATTGGGCTCCATCACACGTACCCCCTTCCGAGTCGTCGAATAGCCTACGAAGACACACTTGACTGCTCTAGGGTCAAGTTTTCCAACAGACGGTCTATTGTCCTTCAAAAAACATACGCAGCCAAAAACCTTCAGCGAGAATATCCTACTATTATTTTTTTGTAATATCTCACATGGAGACTTTTATCCCAGTACTTCCGAAGATATCCTGTTGATTAGTTGAGCTGGTGTCAATACTGCATACCCCCACAGACTCTATGGGACATTCATGACGACCATTATGCTCCTTGCCACCTTCAGAAGGTGTCTATTCTTCTTTTTTTCTACTCCATTATGTGCTGGTGTGTATGCACATATGGCTTGATGTTGTATCCCTTGGGCTGACAGGTATTTCTCAAGTACTTTGTTGGTATACTCTATCTAATTTTCATACCTCAGTACCTTCACCACTTCTTTGTACTAACTCTAGACATGTTTATGATAGTCTCCAAAACAGGCAAAGATATCACTTTTATTCTTCATCAAATACAGTCAGGTGACACGAGAGGAACAATCAATAAAAGAAATGAAATACTTGTAACCATTCATAGTAGTTGTGGTGCACGGCCCCCAAATATCAGAATGTATAATATTAAAAATAGAAGATCTCCTATGGCCCGTACTAACATATGAGCTCCTAGTAAGTTTGCCTAAATTATATGATCACATACTAGTTTCTTCTTATTTGCTTTCTCATAAATAGATGGATACAACCTACTCAAAATACCAAAAGAGGAGTGTCCCAACAACCTATGGTGGAGTATCAGTGTATCATCGGCACTCATCTTTGGCCCTCCCATTCCTGCCCTCTTCGCCACAGACACCAATGCCGAATCTAGCCCTTTCCGATCCAGGTACCACAGTCCATCATGCCAAGTGCCAGTCCTAAGTCTTCGTCCCGTCTTCTTCTCCTGCAAGATGATCACCTTAGAAATATCAAAAGAGACAATGCATTTTAGTTGGAGGATTATAGAACTAATGGATAAAAGAATGACTGGAAAAGAAGGAGCATACAAAATATTGGATAATTTTACTGAACCTGTACAATCGATAGTACCATTACCGACCACCGGCTGAAAAGTACCATTGGTTGTTTGAATGCTGTCTGCCGATGCTAGGTGAGTGTAGGAAGAAAACTCACTAGCATTCCCTGTCACGTGTCGAGACGCACCCGAATCGACAATCCAGTCCGACGATCTAAGGAATGACATAGATACAAGGGCGAGTGAGTCGTCAGTACCTTCCGATGGATGGGCATACATGGCAGCGTTGCCTCTGGCGAAGACTGAGGTAGACACCTCCTCAATCCCACTTCTCTTGTCTCCATCGCTTGACCCTTATTGCTTTCTCCTGAGTACCTCCAACATGTCCAGCAGTGCCTGATCCTCCTCAGTATAGGCACTATCAATTCCCTCCTCGCCTTCTTCTACTAGCAGATTCGCCCGATAATCCTCTCGACCACCCCATTGACCCCCACGACCACGGCCATGTCCTCCAAACTGTCAACGTTCACCACCTGAATCTTCCTCCTTGGGTGGTTTGGTGCAAGCATACCTCAGATGGCCCATATTTTTGCAGTTGTAGCACTGCCGGGGGTCTCCCTTAGGTCCTATACCACCTGAATTAGCAACCGCCAGTACTGACTTCCCTTCAGGAGGACCACATGTCTCTGCTTGCAGCTTGATATGAGTCTCCTCCTAGATCATGTCCGAGATAGCCTCCTCAAATGTAGGGATCTTCAGTTAGGCTAAAAGTAGTACAGTCCTCTGAGTAAACACTGCGGCCAGTCCCTTAAGAAACTTTATCGTCCTCTCCTGCAAACATACATGTCTCTCCTTACACTTCGGGTCCTCGCAGCTCGTCCGATCTAACGAGTGATCATAATCTAACCACAGACACTCCAACTCTGTGGCATACTCATGCACCGTCTTCTCTCTCTGTATGGTATCGTCGATCTCCCCCTTGATCTGGAAAACCCTCAAGTTATTCTCCATACCATCGTAGGTCCTCCTTAACTTCTTTCACACATCCTTTACCATCTCAAGGCCATCTACTGTGGCAGCGATCGACTAGACTAAAGAATTGAGGAGCCAAATATATATTACCATATGAGTGGACTTTAACTCGTTGCGTCCTGCCGAGCCCTCATCCGACTCTGTCTTCTCTCCTGACAAGAAATCCTCCAGGTTCTTTTCTGCGAGGGTTCTCCTCACCCATCGTGATCAACTCAGGTAGGTGGTCGGTCCATCAAGCTTCAGATTGATGGAGTGTAAACCCCCTCAATTAAAAAATTTTTTTTAGTATTTTTACTTAATTATAGGAATTTTGGTTATAAATCTAGCTGAATTAGAAATATATAATTTAGTGATAACTTGTATATATATTATTTAATTTTAGTAATTAAAATAAGTCAGAAACTAACTTTTGAATATAAAAGTATTTTAAAAGTATTATAAAAAATTTCTACAGTTTATTTCTTGTGCAAACTTATTTTTGTATAAATAAATAAATAAATATATATATATATATATATATATATATATATAAAAGATAATGAAGAAAAAATAATAAAATACAAACCCAAACCCAAAACCCAAAACCCAAAATCCTAAACCCGCTACTCGCTACCCTTTCCCCTACCCTCTGTTCATAACCGTAACCCTTTTATTCCATATATGTATACACCTTCACCACCTCGTCCATCACCATCACCACCTCATCCATTACCATCACCACCTCCTCTATCACCATCACCTAAGACGCCATCCGCCAGCACCAGCGCTGACAGCCGACTGCACCGACGCAGCCCTACCACTACCATGACGCGGTTGTTGCTACTGTTGCTACCGGCGGTGCAGACCCGACCACCGCCGACGACCGTGCACCGCCACCCGCAGTCATCCACGCGCAGCACAGCGCGGACTCAACCCCCTTTGTTTCAGGTGTGTTATCTTCCTTCACGTTACTTGATTTCTTTAATGGCCAATTGAGTTGCGTTCACAACATAAGTATCTTTCACCCCCTTCAAGTAGGTCAATTTTTGGTGCTCTGGATCGAGAGAAAAGTCAATCCAAAGTCGACTAAAAATCTGTTTCGAAACAGATTCAAAACTGTTCTTAAACCACCATGTTCATGGCCTATTTTCTCCTAAAATATTAATCATTTTAAAAAACCTACTTGAATAATATTTTAGACAACCTATCCAAGTTTTACTCTCTTCTTTTAGTTTATTTTTAATTGCCTTTAATCTCTGCAAATCAAGTTCCAAAATCGAGAAAAAAAAATTCAAAACCCAAAATTTTCTGAAATAGGGTACGTCCCGCCAAACGAGGCAACTTTATCGCGTGCGAATGATACCAAAAGGCACGTATCCGTCAACACTGGTATTTGGACTTTCACAAAACTTGATTTTGACGTACGTGCACACCGGAATCAACGTGTATCCATCAAAAAATATCGTATCGGCCTATTCAGATATATAGTCATATCTTCGTGTGTGCTTGTCATTTCGTAATAAAACTTATGCCATTAGATTCGCAGCGTTACGCTGGTCCTGTGACCCAAGTTTGGTTTAATTTTGAGAATGTTGACGAAACACCATTTCGCGGGCCTCACGGTTCCACTTGACGGGTGATTTTGTGATCGGCTTACCGGAATCTAATTTTGGATATTCTATTGAGTTTGTGTCATTGTTCTAGACTCATAGACACTAAGTTTGCTAAATTTGGAGAACTTTATCTCTGGCATATTTTACGGTACAAAGAGGGCCACAATTGGACACTACTTTGACCCAAAAGTGTTATTTTTGTCCCTATGTCCAAATTGGACTTATGGATAGTCAATCCTAGCTATTTTTTAATGTTTTAGAAATATTAGTAATGTATTTTGTAACATCCGGAGACGTTCGTGTGGATTCTACCTTTACGGGAGCAGTTGACGCATTGAGCTCGCTACTTGGACCTCGTTATATCCAGAATTCAGGCAAGTGTACCTTGCCAATCTTGTAGTAGATCATGTTATATTATCTGCTAGTATTTCTTTTATATATATACTCTTGTGATGTACCTATTCAACCTAGGACCGTGAGACGTTGTTTAGCATCCAAACAAGATTCGGGTGTTGATGCCGTACGCGGAGTCGTGTAACGTCACTTAGAGAGTTGATTCTACGATCCTATTTTTACATGTTTACTTTACCAAGTACATTATACCGTAGGACACTTGACACTATTTTATGTGACAGAATCTTTCTTGAGTTATTCATGTTGATTCTGTATAGGCTTACAGGATTCGTGATATGAGAGTTGCATATTATATAGATATCATTATGACTCGTTGTACTAGCTAGAGGTCATGATCTTGCGTGTTATGGACATAAGACATCGTGGAAATGAGATGTGAGGTTACATTGGGTGCGGAGAGACACACCATACTATAGGCTGATTATATATATATATATATATATATATATATATATATATATATATATATATATATACAGCCTTACAACCATCCATCTTACATAAAATCCTTTAATACATTCTAATATACCAACACAGTCAAGACCCTAGACATAGCTTTATCGGTGCCTTAAGACTTTCTCAACAATTTCTTCTCGTGTCATTGTTAATCCTTGTGTTCCTGCCTTCTCTTGAATTGCCACCATCTTTTCCTAAATTTACAATATGCGCAAAGAAAACATAAAACATTCCGATATAAAAAAAATATGGCTACAACTTGTATTTTGCTTCCAAATTTATTTATTTATGCTACCTTTTAACATATTACCCAAATTTCTAAAGAACATAATACTATAAAAAAACATTGCACTTGGAGTTTACTTGTTTTGTCTTAGTAAATTATTCCTAAACTACATTGAAGTAATCCTAAAATAATCCAAAATTGATGTTTAACCAATATCCTTCCAACTGTAAAGAATTTTGGTACTGATAATTTTCCAAGTTTTTATTATTTGGAATTCTAATGTGTTCATTTAGTCCCAATAGTCTAAATGTAAATAAGTTGTTTTGTTTCAAAACAGTATCATTTGCTCATAAACAGTGTCATATTAAGAAAAATACATAGCTCAAGGGCTAACAGTTAAACAACAACAAAATAAAATCAAAAGGATGATTTAGAGATAGATCCATGGACAATGCATCAAATCTCTAATAGTCAACAAATATCCAACATGGTAATTCAAAAATAAGGTGGCAAAATGATAAATTTCTCAAAGAGCGATCATATAACAAAGATAGAATCCAGGAACAACCACCATTTTGAAAATTTTCCTGTTTTGACTATTCCCCATATGGCTAGATTCAAATCTATGCCAATTTTTTACAGGAATCTATCAATAAGAATTATATTCCAACTCAGTGAACAATTGGATTTGTATACTTACTCAACACAACTCCACAGTTATAATCAAACAACAATGTGCATAATAACAGGACAAGATGTATAGTAGCCATATTGATTTGGCAATCTAACCAGTTAAAACTTTAAGCATATACTGAGATGATGGGTTATATTGGGGATAAACAAACCATAAAACTAAAAATAGATTAAGGCCAAGGGCATCCAATACAAGGGCAGTAATATGTAATGCCCACAGGATAGCTGTTGAGAGTGAACGCCCATCAATATTTGGGCCCTTACAACTAATCAAAAAAAATTCCATGCATACAAAATCTATTAATCTCAAAGCTTACTTAGAATATTTACATGGGTTATGTATAGTAAAGTCCATGACTAGCTCTCCAAATTGTATCCACCAAAACCCAGAGATTTAGATTAGATCCAACCCAGGACTTAATTGATAAGAATGGCTATTTCAAATTACATATTTACTCACAGGATGTGTTTGGATAAGAATAAAGGCTATTTCAAACAAGGCTTGGCATACACTCGACTTGATTCCACTCAGGCCCTTATAATCTTAGAATCTTAAATGATAGATACCTCCACTAAAACCTAGTTCAACAGATTGCTTAAATTCAACTCAAAAGTTTCCATGTAGTTGATAATGGTTAAACGTGCAATATAGAAAGTTTTAAGTAATGAAATGACCTATGAGGTATTCACTCTTAACAGGTTCCCATACCTAAGAACAATGCAAGTTTTTGGAGGGAATGCTCTAACATTGAAGACAAAGAGGAACTATGCTGACCTGAGCTCGGATGGCAGCACTTTTCTTATCTTACTAGCCTTCTACACGATAAACATGGCCCTCTCAGCTTCTTGTGCTGCCACTTGTTTAACTTCAATTGCAAGAGTAAACTCTTTTCCAAAGCTCAGGGTCGTAATGGATACATCATCCAAAGCAATGTTGAAGTTTGTAGCCCTCTTAGTCAAACGGTTTTCGCATTTCCCTACTAACAGCCTACAAAATACAATTAATAAATTAGTTTTTAAACATCCATTAATTTATATTTATGAAATATGTTGCATACAAATGCTCCAGTAGATCTATTCTAGACATACCTCTCTCTGTGTGATCAGCTGAGTGGAATTGTACTGTGCTACCACAACTTTCATTGTCTTGTATATAATTGATGACAGAACCCTCTTATTATAGTTCTCCCCAAGAGAACGATATATAGTAGGCAACTGGTCAGGGTAGGGTCGAGTAAGAACTTGAAGCCCTATTGTTACCTAGACAAATAAGAAATTTTCAACAATCACTATGCAAGATGTAACAAGAAATGGGATAAAAGAGTTTTCACAGGATGCCCAATAAAGATTAACCTCGTAAAAACTTATTAAAATTATGACATACCACAATCACACTATGAATTTGAATCTTTTTTGTAGGAATGCATGAGCACATCACAATGATCAGAGAAAATATCTGATAAATAAACAATGCAGACCTGTGGTCCATGAACAAGGGCATCTAGATGAGAAACACACACACATACAAGCAGAAGGTGGAGGTGGTATAAAAAAGATAAAATACACACAAACAAGTACTTATTTCACAAATGATGAAATAAAACAAATAATATATGAAATAAAAATCTAGTTATACTAATAAATAGACCATCGTAGATATGTTTTACTAAATAATCTGCAGTCGAGTAAAAAGTACCGTATCACCAAACAATTTTACCCAGGCTATTTTGAACTTTTATACTCAATGAAGGCTATCATGTATTTCTGTACTCAATGAAGGCTACCAACATGAGTTCTGATTTGTACTCGAGGACCAAATATTAGACATAATAATTACCTTTAAGAAAGGGATATAATAGCTTTACATGTGATAAAGCATATACATAGACGGATATATATTGTCAATTTCTTGGGTTTGGATACCTGTAAGTTCCAGACAGATGCAATAAGGAATCAGATACATTTTAGCTTAGCCATTTTGTTAGCTTCTGATGAGTAGGATTTACATCTTGGGATTTCCTTTCCCTTTTCTTTCTCAATATTTTGTGCTTGTGGATGCTAGCTTCTGATGCTAGAACCAGCACCACACCTGTGATTGTTCTTTTGTCCAGTACCTATCTCTGTCATTTCTGATACTCAAACCCATATATTTCATTGTCGGATCTTCTTTCAGGCTTTTGTTAGATCTTTACAATTTGCTTTCTTACACTCATGATTATGATTCATGTCACGAAAACACAATATAATTAGCATATATAGTACATCTGTCACCGGAGAGCAGCAATCAAGATCCATTTGGGACCCTTTTAGGTGCAATTTGGCATGTGCTAATATTTCCATCCATTGCATTTGATATATAAGACCAGTTAAGAATTATTGGAAATAACAAATTCTCTGGGGCATTATTTCCTACCACACTATGGGCACCTATTTCCATACGTCGAGACCTGGGTATTAAGTATTCAATAATTTATATATTTTAAAGTTGCCAAAACTATATCTGACTTGACATGACTACTACCTATGCCTGAACTCGACCATGACCTAAACTAGGTACGACCTAACCTAACCAAATCCAACCATGACTACCCGACCTTGAACTCAACCTGAACCCAACCCAAATTGGATCGACCAAAGAAGTCCAGACCCAAAGTATGTAGAGACATACAATGTATAGTCTTACATGATATCGGACGGACGACAACAATGCGGCCCCAATAGAACTCTACAACGTATGCTTATGTTATTTTGCTAAATTTACTTTTAGTGTATCAAATACTTTTGTTTATGCATAATATATGGTTTGTGGTCCCAATTCTACTTTACCTCTAAAAAAACTGCAGATATAGCCAATGGACATCCCCCCATCCAACCAAATCCACTCTCAGAAGTAAGAAATCATGATGATGCATTTGGTAAGTGGAGTACAATTATGTTATAAGAAACTAATAAGAATTTTAAGTAATGGGGGTTCTATATTTGATATATATTCGAGCTGCTTAATGTCCTAAATCAAACTTCATTTTCTTATAATGTAAGAAATTTTGGATCAAGCATATATGCTATAGAACAGCATGTTTAAAAGTTCAAACTGATTCAGCATAAGTTTTACTCTAGATAACAGTCTCCTTTCAAAATAGTTATATATACAATATATCTAGATGTATGTTATGTTTTATAATTGAAGGTTACTAACCAGGGCAAGAGTAAGTTGAGAGTGCAACTGTATATGGATGGAACATTCCGAACAAAGCCAGAACATCATAACATAGCCTAACCAAAAGTCAAATATACAAATTTATTTTCTTGGCAAAAAAATATAAACCCACAAAATAATCTAGATACACGATTTTCCATAAACTGTGGAGGTTTTGTCAACACTAATCTATTAGTTTATAGACTCCAATCTATTAATTTATATTGTAACTAAGAGAATAAACATTATGCTGGAGTGCAACAAAATTTTTATACACTGGGATACCTTGGACTTGGAGACAGGATATCATCCTTGGTGGTGATGAAGGACAATATTTTTGTAAACAAAATTAATATCAAGGAGATAGAGAACTAATTTACAGAAGCACAAGATTAGGAGGTCATCAAGATCAATCAAGATGCCTTATTTTAATGCTATTAACTATGGTTATATATATAGGAAATTACCTAGTCCAGGTACATGCTAAAATGCTAACAACTTCAACAAATGCACTTTATATATATATATATATATATATATATATATATATATATATATATATTTGGACTTGTGTTAGTGGACCTAACTAGTTTAGTTTAGACTCATGGACCAACATGTATTAATTGTTAGAATTAGCCATTTAAAAAGCCCATTGATTAGGAGGATGACTAAATTAAGTAAACCATTAGACTAGAAGCTTCCCTACTTAATTATTTCTTCATGAGAGGCCCCAAGGGGTATATTGGATAATTCATAGTGACTTGAGGAAGGGGAAAGGGGGGCCGGCCTATTAAAGAGGGGAGAATAATTTCTCTCTCCTCTTTTCATTTGAAAACTAGATCTAGAATTTTCCTCAACCAAATTCCTTCATTCCCACTTCATTTTTCTACCAAATTTCATCCCAATTCCTTCCCAAATCACCATTGGAGGCTAGTGGAGTAAGGATCTAGAAGGAGGAAGCAAGGATCTACAAAGAGGAGTAAGGATGTACAAGTTGGAGGCCAATTTTATCATATTTGGAGGTTGCATTGGGAATCCATCTCCCAATAGGTACAATTCAGTTTTTCTCCTTAATTTAGGTTCTAAATCTAAGATTTAACCATGAAAAATCAACTCATTTGCATAGGCTACCCATAGGACTTGGTTTTGTGTTCATAGGAGGCATATTGAGAAAGTTTTGGTGTTTTTGTGTCAATTTTGGAAAAATTCCGATATTGACATTTGTTGTGTGTGTCAATTGGTCCTATAGATCAATTTGACATATGCTTGTGTGTTTGGGGCTAATGTCGTGTCCATAATTGGATACGTGTAGGTCGTATCCCAACAATTTGGTGATACGTGTTGATTTGGGGGTTTTTTTTGCGACACGGGACTTTGAGCATGTCACATTTTGACACGGACACGTAGATTTGTGTTTGGCTCTTCGTATTGTTCATAAATGATAATTTAGACTTGCTCGTGTTCTTCGGGGTACGTTTGGATGTGTGGTGGACTCGTATCGCATGTGTATCCTAGATCTAGTGGAATATGGGGTGATACGTTCCATGTGTTTGTACAATTTAATAGTAGATCTATTTCTCTTGTGTTCTTATTCATGGTGAGATGTAATTATATATATGTATATATATATTGTTGTGTATATATATTTATGTAATATTGTGTCTTAGATCTATGTATGTATGTATATACTATATGTATATTGTTATGTAGCTATTCTTCTACATGTAAAGTATATTTATATATTGTAGTATGTATAGATATGTATATGTTAAGTGGATAATTATATGTTGTTATATATATAGTTATATTATATATTGTTAAGTATTTATATTGTGCATATTATATATTGTGTTCGTATATGTTACTATATATATATGTTGTAGAGATGTATGTATGTATTTATATAGTCATAGTTATACATATTGTAGTTATATGTATATTAGTATCTATTTATATTATGTGTTATATATATATATATATTATATATATATATATATATATTGTATATATATATATATATTGCAAGCACTGAGGAGATGAGCTCCATTCTTCCGGCATATGACTGTAGTCTTCCTTTCCAATTGCGTCTTCGGCGATTGAACTTGTCCAAGAGGGGGAGACAGTCGGAGTGTCTCATATATTAGAGATAGAGGGAGAGCAGAGAGCAATAGCGACAGCAACAATGTCGCCAAAGCAGCAGCAGCAATAACATACAACAGCAGCAGCCGCAATAGCGACAGCAACAACGTCGTCAAACAGCACCAGCAGCAATAGTAGCAACAGCCGCTATAGCGACAGCACCAGCGTCGCAAAACAGTAGCAGCAGCAATAGCATATAGCAGCGGCGACAACAGTTTTGCGACAGCAGCAGAAACTGCCGTGGTAGCAGCAGAGTATCGGCAGTATCGGTAGTTTCAGCGACAGTGGGCAGCGGTTATTAGTGACAGTTTGGCAGTTTTTATATATATTAGATATATATATGTATAGATATTTATATATATATGGTAATTAATATATATGTAAATATGTTCCTAATTGCTATTTGTATTATAGTATACTATATATATATTTATTAGTGTAGCATATATTATTTACGGGTAGCTAATATAAGTAAGATATTGGTTATTACCTTGAGATAGCAAGGTAAGTACCAAGGTAATTGGGAATACCCAAGGTATTGAGTTTGGATATCAGTTTATGGTTTAGTGTTGTGATACCAAGTTGGTTCGAAACCAAGGCATCTATTTAATATTTGTAATTAGGATTGTATATAATTAATAATTGTTTGATATTTATATGTGATGATTTTCCTATTGATTTACGTATCCAGAGATACGGTATCCTAGTATCCTAAGATAGAATTTTTATGACCTAGACTTTAGTATATGAACCCAATATCTTTGTATTAGACTTATGCAACCTAGAAATAGGTAGTTGACTATAGTTTGACCATAGTTAACCATAGTTTGACTATAATTGACCATAGTTGACCGAGTTTGACTTTTGACTTAGAATTGACTTGTTGACCTAGAAGATGACTAGTTTAACTTATTTTCTTTCCGGAACCTTGTATTGATGTTGTATTCCATATCTAGGTCTTCGAGGCACCGAATCAGACATTTGTGAGACTATTTTTTGGACTTCAGGCGAGTACATTCTCTGATAGTTTCTCATTTATGATATCCTCTATGTTCATTATATCTAGTGTAGATATCCATGTTCTCTTGACACTATGGTTACACGGATTGGTATATCCGGATCTCGTCATGAGATATTATTCCTTGGTATATGGTGTATCTTGTGGGCTTAGAGTCAGAGACCCTGGCTCATGAGGGACTTATCCCGACTAAGACAGATGACCCGGGATTAGTACCTTCTTAGTATTTCTTGTACTGGATTTGTCTTCAGCTTATTTGTTAGCATTCCTTCAGACTCATTGATGTATTATTTTAGACTCATGAGTTGTATGTGACTATTTCTATTCTTTATTATATTCGTGCTCGTTTTTATCTTAGATCTGTGATTATATTGTTATTGTTGGTGGCTCATTATATTATTAGATAGATTATCCAGACAGCGTTCCACCGTCGATTCTGTGGCGTAGGTTGGGCGTTGTTTCCGACTTGCATCCTTAGAACGGGTGCGGGTCATAACATATTTTTTGTGGTAGTCCATGCAGGTCTAGCTTCGCAAGATTATGCGATGTCGTGGTAATACGACAATTTAGTTGTACTACTACGAGCCTGCAATAGGATATAGGATGTAGGCTATAGGCTGAGAATACTCATTCACATCTAGGGAAAAATCTTTTGATTCAACAATTCTCCTTTGATATTGATACTTGATCTCTTAAACTGTCCTTTTCTTGAGTGTCTTACATTATGTGTCATATTGATCTTTATTCCGTCTTTTTATGAGACATACTTGGAGATACTTGCGGAGTTGCGCAAGGTTAAGCGGGAGTTGGGTTTGAAGCACAAGAGAGACCGTGATTCTTTTCTAGGGACCAACAACAGTGCAGTATCTGCTAAACGTTCTCATTTCCAGTCCAGGCCTTTCCAGCAGCTACAGCAGCACCAGACTCCAGCTAGGGCACCTTTTCACCAGGCACCATATCAGTAGAGACAGTTACAGCAAGCTTCCTGCCACTACTGCAAGAAGCCCGGCCATATCTAGGATGTTTGCAGGAGGAGGCTAGGAGTTTGTTTGTATTGTGGTACTGAAGGGCATCAGTCGAGAGAGTATCCTTGTCGTGTAGTTCAGGAAGCAGCTTCAGCTCCGAGGGCACAGACAAGACCACATGTAGTACATACAAAGGGACCGCTTCCGACACAACAGCAGCGTTATGTCTAGCATCAGCAGCAGGGAGGTGCACGTTAGGGACGAGCATTTGCTATGACCGTCGAGGAGGACGAACCCATCGGAGATGTCATCGCAGGTTCTATTCTTCTTGATTCTATTCCAGCTTTAGCTTTGTTTGATAGTGGTACTTTCCATAATTTTGTATCTATTTTTTTTGCTCTGAAGCATGGTTTGGTAGCTGAGTCTTTGCTTAGGACTTGCAAGATCATGACCGAGGGAGGCATTATCCTGGTTAATAATATTTGCAAAGATCAGAGAGTTACTCTAGGAGGCCGGGAGTTGAGTGCGTGTCTACTTATAATGCCACTTTCGAGTTACGACATTATACTCCGGATGGATTGGTTGAGTAGGCACCGTGCTAGTATAGATTGTAGAGGAGGTAGAGTTTTATTTGGTCCACCAGGAGAGCCAAAGTTTGAGTTTGCTAGAGGAGCTGCAGAGCAGGGAGAAGATATTATTTGTGGAGCTATGGTGGAAGACAAGGAGTTGTCGTATCCGTTGATAGCAGAGTTCTTAGATGTGTTTCCTGAGGAATTGCCAGGATTGCCGCCAGATCGAGATGTTAAATTCTCTATAGACTTGGTGCCTGGTGCAGAACCAATTTTGCAACATATCTATAAAGTAAATAATAGTGAGCTGGTCGAGTTGAAGAAGCAGGTGGACGAATTACAGGATAAGGGGTTTATCAGATCGAGTTCTTCACCGTGGGGAGCCTTGGTATTATTTGTACCGAAGAAGGATGGATCAGTGCGCATGTGCATTGATTACAGGGCATTGAATAATCTCACTATCAAGAATAAGTACCCTTTGCCACTGATTGATGATCTATTTTATCTGTTGAGTGGTGCCAAGATATTTTCTTAGATAGATTTGAGATCAGGCTACCATCAGGTGAAGGTGAAGCCGGTGGACATACCGAAGACTGCTTTTAGAACTCGGTATGGTCAGTACGAGTTTATGGTGATGCCGTTTGGGTTGACTAATGCACCGGCGGTATTTATGAACTATGAACAAGGTATTCCATCAGTACCTTGACAAGTTTGTGGTGGTGTTCATCGACGACATACTCATATACTCGAAGACATCGAATGAGCATGAGGAGCATTTGAGGATTATGTTGGATGTGCTGAGGAAGGAGAAACTGTATGGAAAGTTGTCCAAGTGTGAGTTTTTCTTGGACAAGGTAGAATTCTTGGGACATGTTGTGACTGGTAATGGTATTTCAGTAGATCCGAAGAAGATCGTAGCAATAAAATCTTGGAAGATCCCGAGTTCGGTAGCAGAGATCAGAAGTTTCTTGGGATTGGCAGGCTACTACAGAAAGTTTGTGCAAGATTTTTTGAGAATTGAGGATTGCCGAGCTGATGACCAGACTCACCAGAAAGGATGTAGAGTTTGTTTGGACGGAGGATTGCCTGGTTGCTTTTGAGGAGTTGAAGAAGAGGTTGACGTCTGCTCCTATTTTGACGTTGCCACCAGGGTCTGGAGGTTTCACTATTTGTAGTAATGCATCGGAGAAAGGTTTAGGTTGTGTTCTTCAGCAGAATGGAAAAGTGATTGCCTAAGCATCTGTCATGCCCTAGTCCCAAAATAAAGAGGGACTAGACACGTGGCAATGGTCAGCAGCACACACCAATGGACAAATCCAATTTAATTGACCCATTAGAGTGTAGTTAAGCTGTAAAACAACAATAAAGGTCTATGATACTAATCTCATCCACAGAAGATAAATACAATCAATATCAGAATCATCAAGATGAAATAATAATCAACAAGTCTCAATAAATATCTCGGAGAATAACCCGATAATGAGTTTAATACATTATTCCACGAGACATAAAATAGAGTATCAAGAACAGAAAAGATTGAGTATATAAAGCAAATACTCAGGAGAAATCTTCTGGCATCAACCTCGTCCTCTGGTGCTGGTACTGCTCCAATGTCCGCTCCTGTCCCGTATACCTCGGGGTAGAACTCCTCTGGTAAACCTGGAGACATAATCCGGATTCCAGGTCTTCAGGGGACATAGCAAGGTACTAGAATAACTCAAGCCAAATAAATACAGTACAATAATAAATGAATCAATAAGGTAAACTAAGTAACCAACTAAGTGATATACAAGTTAAGAGCATCACTAGAACTCAGGCTGAGACCACTACAAGCTCCGTGTCGGGGAGCCGGGTAGCAGTGATATCATGCAGGAGCCTAGCTCGGCTTGGCTACGGTACCATAATAATATAATTAACCTGTAGCATGTGTGTCTCTCCCCACCCAATGTAATTACACGTCTCAGGTCCACGATGTCTCATGTCTATGTCACGCAAGATCATGACCTCTAACTGATGCAGTGAGTCATAATGATAGCTAAGCATATATAATATTTATGTCATAAATCTTGTAACCTATACAAAATCACCATGAATATCTCAGGAAGATTCTGTCTCATGAATAGAGTCAAGTGTCCTATGGTATGACGTACTTGATAATGCAAGCACGAAAATATATAGGGTCTCGATATTCATCTCTAGTGATATTACACAACTCCGCGTACGGTGTTGACACCCGAATGTTATTCGGACACTAAGTAATGTCACATGGTCCTAGGTTGAATAGATACATCATATAAATAGATCAAGAGAATAATATAAAGCAAGTACTGCAAGTATGGCAAGGTACACTTGCCTGATGCTTGGATTCCAACAGTTGCTCCGGTATTCGCGGGATCCTCAAGTACTCCTCCGATTACTGAAATAAACACTACTATCATGTTCAGAAGATATGAAATTGCTAGGATTGCCTGTCCATAAGTCTAATTTGGACACAGGGACAAACTTGATAGTTTCTGGTCAAAGCGGGTCACATGTAGCCCACATCGCACTAAAAAAATGTGCCAAAGACAAAGTCCTCTAAATTCGTCAAACTTAGTATCTACAAGTCCAGAACGATGATACGAACCCAACGAAATGTCCAGAAGTAGATTCCGATGAGCCGATCACAAAATCACACGTCAAGTGGAGTAGTGGGGCCCACGATACGGGATTTTGTCAACGTTCTCAGAATATAACAAAACTTGGGTCACAAGACCAGCGTATCTCTACGAGTCTGATGGTACAAGTTTTATTTTGAAACGACGAGCGTACACAAAGTTACAACGAGTTTTAGGACATGGCCGATACGGGGTGTTGTCGACGGATAAACGTTAATTCCGGTGTGCACGTACATCCAAATCAACTTCCACGAATTCCCACACGTCCGTATTAACAGCGCGCACCTTTCGGTGAAGTTCGCACACGACCAAGTCACCTTTTGTAGCGGGGCACACCCAGTTCCGAGAAAATCAGGATTTTAAATAACCAATTTTTTGGTTATTTTCACCCTCTAATAACATACAATCTACAATACGATAAATTAAACTAAAATAGGGTTTTAAAACTAGGTTATACGGTATAAATTACTGTTCAGGTAGATTTTAAAAATATTTAGCAGGTTGGTCGCAAAACGATCGTGAACTGGGATATTCGGGACAAATTCTGAATTTTTAGAAATTGGGAAATATTTTCCTGTTTTTGCGTCGCGGTTTGCGACCGACACAGGACGCGATACCCCGAACGAATTACACGGGTTTCGAGAGGGTCATGCAGTCTATGCGTAAGATTCGACAGAACGAGATACGGATCTTCCGGACAAGGAGTTACGCAAGCGGGAAGACAGTTACCTCACGAACTTTCTCGTATCAGGGCGGCTCGTAGCGGCGACTGCGAGGCAGCAGGTTGCTGATCGTCGGCGGTGGAGCTGCGGCTGCTGGGGGAGAGCTCGGGTCGGCGGCTGCTGTAGGGAGAAGGACGGAGGCATCGCCGGAGGGGAGCTTGGGGTCGAGTGGGGCTGTCGAGGTCGGAGGGAGACGCTGGTGTGGCGGTGGCAGCGGGGAGATGGAGGTGTGGGGGTTAAATAGGGTTGGCCGGGGAGGAGAAGGGGCGGCGGTTTAGAAGGTGGAGCGGCGCATGGAGGCAAGGCGACGTGGCGACCGATGAGGAAAGTGGAACGGGCGACGGTGAATACAGGGAAGGGGAGCGGTCGGGGAATCGAATAGACACTATAGCTACGGGTTCCGGTAGACGGGTTGGCAAGTCGGGTTTTGGATCCGGATCCGATCCAATAAGGTAAGGGTCGGGTATGGGTTACGGGTCAGCGGGTCGGGTTCATATCCGACCCGTTAGGGTTGGTTTGGGTTGGGTTGGTTTAGTTTATCAATAAACCGGTTGGTTCGGTTCAGGTTTGTTTGTTTTGGTTTATTTAAAAATTTTGTTTTTAGGTCTTTAAAAATAGTTCTAGGGTCCAATAAATTCTAGAAAAATTATAGTATGTCTAATATTTTATTTTACACCCAAAATATTATTTTTATAATATTTTATTATTTAATAAAATCACAAAATTACTTTAATACCAGAAAACATTTATTTTAATTAGTTAAAAATCATAAAAAATTCCAGAAAATTTATTTTTAAATTCTGAAAAATCTGGAAGTTTACAATCTACCCTCATTAAAAGAATTGCATCCTTGCAATTAAGAAAGCATAGTCGGTCAGAAGAGATGACACGGTTGCAAGAAATATTCTAAGCACGACACACAAACAAAGAATCTTGATCAAGGAAAAATCAAAAAATTAGGGTTAAGCAAAACACATAGGGAAAGAATAAAGTATTTCCCTAAACAATGAAGGATTAGGTAATTCAAGAGTGAAGGAATCGGGTTAGACCAAAGAAAACTACAGCTTAGGAAAACTAGGGTATCAATTATTAATATGTTCAAAATTACTAGGTTTAAGGCTAAGGTCATGAATTAACTGGAATGTGCTAAAGCAATACTATGAATAGATATCTATGATAAAACTTAAATCTTACGGGTATTTGCTACTCCGCGAGTCTGTGCGTCCTCCATGGTCATCATAAAAGCTTATCCGCGTCCTTGCGGTGGATTCCTCTGCGGTTGCTGGGCCTGCTGGAAGAGTGTTGATCTGCTTGATTGCTTTGTTGAGATGATTATCCTCCACCAACTGGTGTCACTTCATCGTCGTAGGTGACAACTGCAACTTGTGGTATTCCTGCGGGAGTCTCGTTGCTTGCTTGTGATTCTATTACTCTGCATCCAAAATAAACTATAAAATGCGTACAAAGGAAGCAAGGCAAGATACAAGTCAAGAAATTCGAATTTGATAGAGATCAAGAACGATTCAAGCATGTGGATGAGATCATATAACTTATCCTATCCTCATCGCAGGCTTGCTCGATTCCTTAGTTGAAACCGAAATAATTTAGTCGTTGACCTGCATGGGCCACCAAAAAAAATCATGTCACGCCCCAGTCCCAAAATACAGAGGGACTAGACATGTGGCAATGGCCAGCAGTACACACCAATGGACAAACTTAATTTAATGGACCCATTAGAGTGTACTTAAGCTGTAAAACAATAATAAAGGTCTATAATACTAATCTCATCCACAGAAGATAAATATAATTAATATCAGAATCATCAAGATAAAATAATAATCAACAAGTCTCAATAAATATCTTGGGGAACAACCCGATAATGAGTTTAATACATTATTCGACGAGACATGAAATAGAGTATCAAGAACAGAAAAGACTGAGTATATAAAGCAAATACTCAGGAGAAATCTTCTGGCATCACCTCGTCCTCTGGTGCTGTCACGCCCCAGTCCCAAAATATGTAGGACTAGGAATACGTAACACGCCCAGTCGTATGTATACGAACTCCAATATATGGAAACCATATACACACGTACGCTGTACATGAATATTCAATCCACCAGTGGTAATATACTGTCACAACAAGTTACAAAGAATCTATATCTCATCCATAGCACAAATAAACAGTAGGAATAAAGAGCTGAATAATAACTGAATATCCAAGATGAGTATCAAGTCTGATAGTCGGGTGGAAACAAATCCACTACAAAATGACTATACTGAAGTAGCAATAAAATCTCTAAACTGTGGCAATAAATCACAGATACTCTGAGGGTAAGACCTCCTCACACTACTAGAATAAGCGGGATTAGCGACATTTTTTAGCGACTCCAAGTAAAAACGTCGCTAATTTAGCGACTCCATGTAAAAACGTAGCTAGACGTCACTAATTGGCGACATTTAGCGACGTTTAGCGACTTTTATTCAGTTTTTAAAAGATTAGTCGCTATAAGTTCAATTTAGGTCGCTAAACATCGCAAATATATTTTATTTAGCGAGGTTTAGCGACATTTTTAGCGACGTATATATTTTTGGACATTTAGCGACGTCATTAGCGACGTTTAAGACGTCGCTAAATTAGCGACGTCATTATTGGCGTCGCTAAAATATCGCTAAAACGTAGCTAAATTCTAAATTAGCGACGTCATTATTGGCGTTGCTAAAACGTTGCTAAATTTTTTACTTAGGGCTGATTCCTCCTATTTTCTTCAATCTCTCCCTCTCCCTCTCCCAAATTTCAAACCCGCGCGCGCACTCTCGATCTCTCCCGCTCTGGCTCCTCCTTCCTCCCTCCGGCTACCCCCCTCGGCCGCATCCTCCCCCTCCGGCGCCCCCTCCTCCCTCCCAGGGACCCCCCTCCGCCGCGTCCTCCCCCCTCCGGCAGCATCCTCCTCCCTTCTCCTCCTCCTCCTTCTCCTCCTCCACCTTCTCCTCTAGGTAAACCCTAACTCTCTCTCTCTCTCTCTCTTTCTCTCTCTCTCTCTCTCTCTCTCTTCATTTGGTATGGACATAATTTTTTGTGCTAAGTTTGCTCGTGGAGGAGTCCTCATCTACCGCCTTGCCAAGATCGGCAAATTATCTGTCTCTGTCTCTCTCTCTCTCTTTCTCTCTCTCTCTCTCTACAAACTCTTTGACTTGGAATTAATTGCATATGTGATAGTAGGTTTAGTGTGTTTTAATTTATTAAAAATGCTTAACTTTGGGTAGTGGTTAAGATATTCCTCGATATGGGAGAGGTCACTGGTTTTTGGTCGCGGAGAAACAAATTCAATGGAGTTTGCTCATTTCGAAGGGAAAGTGTAGACTTATCCACTTATTTTCTTACATATAAATAGTAGCTCAATGTTGTTACACTGACAGATAATACTGGATTATCTTTATTTTTCAGGCATTTGCTAGTTTATGACTCCATTTTTAATTTTTATCTGTAATAATTATCCTCTAGATACAACTTCTCTTGCAATTTCAATTATTTCAGGCAACTAACTTTAGGTTTAGCAATTTCAATTACTAGTTTTCTTGCTAATAAAAGAACTAAAACTGAAGAATTAGGCTAGAACTTTTGAAACTGAAGGTTATTCTTGCAAGATGTAAAGGTGTGAAGTATTTTAACTGATATCATTATTATGTTGCCTAACTTAATATGATTGACTTCAGGATAAAATTCCTTGACAACCATATCTTTACTGAATTTTCTTCGAGTGGGTAGAAGATTATCGCAAAGATATTACGGGAAAAAGATATACAAGCCTCCTTTATTGCCAGGTAAAGATACAAGCCTCCCGCGGTAATACTTTAACAGTTCCTTCTTTTATATATCTATTATTTGATTTGGTTAAGTTGTTTTATGTTTTTTTTTCCATATTTTCTTCCATACATACAATGCACTGGAGTCTTCAAGCTCTTTATGCGGTAAAGATACAAGTCGCCTTTGTTTGTCTAGTCGAAGTATATAGTGATAAAGCCTCTTAATGTTTATCACAGTTTCTTAAATTTCTCAAGTACTTGATAAGAGGATAGTGTTATCAATACTTTCACAAGTCTTTTGTTTCAAGGTATGCTAACTTGAAATTGACTGTAAATCTTTATGTTGAGTATTCTCAGTTTTTTGTGAACATTTTGTTTGGTATTTGCTGATATATTAGAATATTTATCTCATAAATGGATAGTTACGTACTCTGTTTCTTATTTCTATGACCATATAATCTCTCTTTTTAATAAAAATTTTAGCTTCTTTTAGCTTCTGACTAAACACATAATTTCTCTTATTTTTCTTTCAGTAGGCTAGCATATTCAGAGATGCTTACGGTTGGCAAGTGATGGTGAATGTTTTTTACATTGTGCTATATTTGGTGAGACAAAATCCGCCAAAATATCCCGAGTTTTTGGCTTTTGACTGAATACAACAGAGAACTAAGGAATTGAGTAAAAAGAGTAGTCTTTCTTCATGTAGAGGCAGGTGCAGTAACCATTTGAAAATTATCATATACAAATCAATAGGAAGCTTTTCATTTCCTTTGGTCATCTATATTTCTTTGAGAATCTATTAACTTTATGTTTTATTAGAATTGGCATCATAAATTGAATCACTTAATTATTTAAGTCATGATGTGCTCATTTGGTGTGGACATAATTTGTTGGACTGAGTTTGCTCTAATTTAAGTCCGAAAAATATTGGCCCCTAGGAATTCAAACTGATAGGGAAATGGAACATTTTACTTCTTGCGTAGGAATTCCTAAATCATGTTACTTCTTGCATAGGAACTAAATTTCTCACAATCTCTATTCCAATTAAATTTTTATTCTACTTTTTAAGGTTTCCATTGTACTATGAAATCAAGTTGGCTTTTCTTCATTTACTTATGGCATTTACTTACGGCATCCAAGCATAAAGATAATTTATTAGTAATTCATAAATTACAGGAATAATAGTTTGGAAATAATTTATTATTTTTTTTTGTAAATTTAGCGACGTATTTAGCGACGTTTAGTGACGTTTAATTACGTCGCTAAATACGTCGCTAATTAGCGACGTTAATAAACGTCGCTAAATACGTCACAAAATATGTCGCTAAATACGTCGCTGTACGTCGCCAATTGCTGACATGGCAGTACTGTCAGGTCATTAAAGACGTCGCTGTCACGTCGCTATATACGTTGCTAATTAGCGACGTTTGTTTACGTCGCTAATTAGTGACGCTGCGTCGCTAAACGTCGCTAATTTAGCGACACAATTAAGTCGCTAAAAAATGTCGGTATAGCGACGTTTAGCGACGTTTTTCCTTTCAGCGATGTGCTGATTTCCGACTTCTGTAAAACGTCGCTAATTACGTCGCTAAACATGATTAGCGATATTTTTTGGTCATTTAGCGACGTTTTTTTATATCGCTAATTTGACTTTTTCTGGTAGTGTCAGTCAGGTACGTAGTGTCAGGTCCAGGTCCGTACTCCTGCGGGTACTCCTGCTCGTCCATATCTGGAAAGGGACCAGGTCCTCAGAGAGACGTAACAATATACAAAATAACATGCCAATAAGTACTGAAATATAATATCCAATGGGTCACTTAACCGTCTAAGTGAATGCAATTTGAGAATAACTTTCCAACACGTGGGCTATCTGGCCAATAATGGGATTGCCCTAATTCTCTTGGAGAATCAGGGGCATACAAGCATGTCGTCTTTTGAACGGCAGAGGCCGCCTGTAAATATATAGTAGTCATCATCACTCGTTTCTCTGGCAGAGAATCCGGGCGTACAGGAGAAAAGTGCAAAGAGCCCAAACGCCTTACTTATTGTTCTCCCCACCCCATGCTCTAGGCATGTCATATCTATGATATTATAAAAATCTGTAAATAACTGCCAGGTCTTCTAGCATATAAAGTTTTTATCAGCAGTCATCCCTAACGCATGGCTCATACGTACAGGCGGCCAACCCAATACGTAGTCCGTGATCTATATGAGACTCACAACTCGTGTAACAACTGTGTCACGGCCAATGAACCTAATGATGCTCCATAATACTGCGGTGGTCTCATAAACAAGGTCCAATGTAAATACATAAATAAAACAGAATCAGGCATCATATGGAATGTAAATAATAGTACTATGGCAAGGTATACTTGTCGAGCAAAGTTCTGTATAGTGCATATCCCAAAACAGTGTAAATTTTAGTGAAATAAGAATTGTAGTTAGGGTTTGGGATAGTTGTAATATATATAGGGAATAAGAGGTGGTAGGGGAAACTTAGTGTTTAAGAAACTTCTGCCGTTGCTGTTTCTTTCTTTCATTCATTGGTTTTGGTTGCGGTTGGGGAGAGTTTAGTAATAACAGGTAAAGAGGCTGTGGGGGATGAGTCACATGCAAAAAAAGGGAATGAATACACGCGGGGGGGGGGGGTTGCTTTACGCACGGGTGAAAGGAAATTAAGCGGAGGGTTATTTTACGTACGGAGGGAAGAAAGAGAAGTTTGTTTTTGCTACTGCTGTTGGATATTTTCTACGCGGGTTCGGGTGCCAGCGGGTAGGTTATAGGATTTGGGTTTTGGGTTAGATTCAATAGGAAATCCATTTTCTATTCTTTTCTTTTTCTTTCTGTTTCTTATTCTTTTTTCTTATTAATTATATCTATTTATATATATACATATTTATACATAAAAAATTCTAAATATTATATCGGTGCACACCATTAAGCTAACCACTATCCAAAGGGTCTCCTACATGGAATAAATTAGAAAAAATTTATAATAGCAACATTAATCCCCTAGATGCACAAACACCTTAAATAAAATTTAAATAAAATCTAGATCCTCTATTTAGCTCATAATTACCATAAATAAATAATACTGTTTTCAGAATTAGGGGTTTTATATTCTACCCAAATTATAAAAAATTTGTCCTAGAAATTAAAACTAAGCCACGGTAGCAAGTCAATGATGGTATAAGATATAAATTAATCAAAGTAAATTTATACCTTGGTCTGCGAGAAAATGTTTGCGCATGTCATCCTCGCGTTCCCAAGTAGATTCTTCTGGCGCGCCATGTTTCCATGCCACGCGGACCAAGAAAATAGACTGGTTCCTCAATACTTTCTCTCGACGATCAAGGATTCCCACGGGTTGCTCTTGATATGATAAGCTCGGCCCAATGGTGATCTCCGAATGGTCAAAAACATGACTGTTGTCTGCCATTTATCGCCTGAGCTGTGACACATGGAATACGTCATGTACTCCCTCAAGTGAAGGTGATAGCGCAAGTCGATAAGCCACTTCCCCCACTCTCTCTAGCACGTCAAATAGTCCAATATACCTTGGACTTAACTTGCTGCGCCCTCCGAATCGAATGGTGCCTCTGGTAGGTGATATCCTTAAGAAAACATGATCGCCCTCTTTAAACTCCAAGGGACGACGATGAAGGTCTGCCCATTGTTTCTGCCTGTCTTGTGCTGCTCGCAAGTGTCCTTGTATCTTCTTAACTGTCTCAACGGTGTTGACCACTAACTCTGGTCCCAGAATCTGACGTTCTCCCATGTCACTCCAACACATGGGAGACCTACACTTTCTTTCATATAATGCTTCAAACAGAGCCATCTGGATGCTCGCCTGATAGCTATTATTGTAGGAAAACTCTACAAGATGTAGGTGGTCTTTCTATGATCCTCCAAAATTTAACATACAAGCCCTTAACATATCCTCCAATATCTGAATAGTACGCTCTGACTGTCCATCTGCCTGCGGGTGATAAGATATATTGAACTTCAGATGAGTTCCAAGACTCTCTTGTATGCTCTTCCAAAAGTGTGATATAAAATGCGAATCCCTGTCTGATACAATGCTGACTGGTACACCGTGCAATCTCATAATCTACCTTATATATAAGTCAGCCAAAGATTCTGTAGATTGGCCAACTCTAAAAGGCAAGAAATGGACTAACTTGGTGAGTCGGTCTACTATTACCCATACTGCATCTCTTCCACTTGGACTCTTGGAAAAACCCATGACAAAACCCTGCTATTCTCTGGTGCTCTACCTTTACTTACTGACATACCAAACATTTAGCTACAAAGCGAGCTATCTCTCTTTTCATTCCATGCCACCAAAAGTGCTGTCGTAAATCACGATACATTTTGGTGCCTCCTGGATGAATAGAATATATCGAACTATGAGCTTCTGTCATCAGCTCCTATCAAATTTCTCCATTTGGAACATAAAGACGATTACCACATCGTAATGTCCCATCGTCATGGATGCGCAGTCCTGTCTGCTCTTCGGCCTCTGTCCTTTCTTTTAATCTTCTGAATCTGGCATCTGTAGGCAATGCTGCCTTGATTCTTGCCACAAGTGATGATTGTACTTGCAAGTTGGCTAGTGTCCCAACTGTTCCGGGTAATATTACTTCAATGCCAAGACCTTGCAAATCCTCCAATAATTCCCTCTGTGTCGTCAAGAAATAAGCTGCTGGCTTCTGGCTTGTCACGACCCGCACCCGAAAAATTGGGCATGAGTCGTGGGTACGTCCATCCTATGCCGCAGAATCGGCGGTAGAACACTGTAAAGGTTTGTTCTAGGTCACAATCTATATCTCATAAAACCTGTCAATAACCTCTCCAAAAGGAGGGCAACCACGCAATATATATATGAATACTCAATCACAATAATCTAGGGGAAGAGTAAAAGCACGATGTGATATCACAAAGAACAAAGAAACATAGAGCAAGACAATATCCAAAATACAGACCAAGTCTACAATATCTCACAGTAGCAAAATAATAAATACAGTACAATCATCCAAAATAATCAACTGGGAACAACCCAGGAAAACCCACCTAACTAACTAGGGCGCTAAAGGCGTCTCCTCAACGGGCTCCTCCTCGATCTCGGGGTCGCAACACTCCTCGACACCCAGCCCATAGAATATCGGGCAGAAATCCTCAGGATCCTCTGGAAAAAATATGCCCAGTCAGGACTGGAGTGAAGTACATAACTCTGAAAGCAACTCCAAATATATGGTAAGGTGTATATGACTAGCAATAGAAAAGTATACAAGATACACAGGAAATAAATACATGGTGGAGCAGATAAAGTAGCTGTAATATAAACTGGAGAAGAATACAAGTAGAAAAGTAACTGCATGTAAGAAAATATGAATACTAGCTAAGTGCCTTGAGCACAAGTTCATTATGTGATCGGCTTAGGTTGCACATGAATAAACTACGATAACTCCGTTATTGGTGAGTTGCATAACCGACACACACATGAATATTGTTTGGCTTTGATCACATAACCAACTCCTACTCTCCTCCCCCACCAATACTCTTGGATCCAACCACGGCAGCTACGTACATGATAAATAGCTCACGCACATGTAGGCGAGAGCACAAGAAGCACATGATAGCACATGAGAATCAATACCCGAAGCACATGATGAAATACACGTGATAGAGTAACCGCTGAACACGGTAAGGGGGATAACATCTCATAATAGGATCCACTAGTACCAGCTCGTGTAACAAATATGTCAGAACCAAGTATTACAGTTCTAGAATAGGTGATATAAACGCTATCATGAAATAGAAACTATCAGAGGTAGGTACTCGTCTGACGTCCTGAGCAACTGATGAGGATCGAGATCCGGGCCGACGTCGTAAGAACCTATTGCGAAAAGCAAGATTAAACAGGATTCTATGGATTTAAACTAATATAAAATAACTAAAAATAGGCTTCTAGGGTTATTCTAGGTCGAACGGGTCGAACCGGTGAAATTCGGGTCAAACGTCAACCCGGGTCCAAAAAGTCAACTCTAGGTCAAAACTATGTCAAATATTGACTTTTACGGTCAACAGGGACAATTATGGTCAATACTAGGTCAAACTAGGGTGCCCCTAAAATTCTAGGTCAAAACTAACTCATTAAGCTAGTAAACCCTCAAATTTGCCTCCTCGAGATACCGAGATACCCTCGGTATCCGATACCTCGACCTAGGCTACGCACCCCGCCTAAACCCACTAAAACCTATGCTAGCACGCGTAAATATATACACATATACATAAAAATCTATCTCTAAACTTATCCCTAGGCAATTGCTTAAAAACTCCGCTCGAAACTCAATACCTTGGATATCTCAAGGTATTGAGATACCTTGATATCTCAAGGTATTGAGATATCCTCCAATACTCCTCTAACTACCCCTCTAGCTATCTATCTAAGAATATAGATATGTACCTAGTTAATCATCTAGGCTAGAATATATATATATATATATATATATATATATATATCTAACAGATACATACATACACCTACGTATCTATATATATATATATATATATATATATATATATATATATATATATATATATATATATATATAACCACAAACACACATATACCCATATACCCACTCTCAATATGTATATATATCTATATCTAGTATCTATACATCTATCTAGCTATATGTATATATATCTATATACATAGATGTATTTATCTAACTACCTATCTATCTATCTATCTATCTATTTATATCTATCTATCCATCAATTTATTTATCTATCTATCTATCTATCTATCTATCTAACTATCTATTTATCTATTTATCAATCAATCTATCTATCTATCTAACTAACTATTTAGATATATATATACATATATATCTATATATCCTCTCGCTACTAGCTACTAGAGCAACGCGCTGCGCTAAGCTAAGCCACGCCACGCTGCTGCTGCTAGGGCCTGCTGCTGCTGGTGCTGCTGGCAGCTGCTGCGCTGCCCCGCCACGCACTGCACGCTGCACAGCACCCACACACAAACACGCACACACAATCACACATACACAGACAAACACATATATACATATATATATACAACTATATATATATCTACACACACACACTAATACATATATACTTACACACACACATATACACACACATACATATCTATATATTTATACACACACAAACCCATATTTACATATACACATACACACAGATATATATATACACATATACACATATACACATATACACACACATACACACACACACACACACTCATATATATATATATATATATATATATATATATATATATACAAACACTCACACTAATACACATACACAAACACAAATATAGGTATATACACAAACAACACATATTTATAAATATATAGAGAGAGAGAGACACACACATAATATATATATATATATATATATATATATATATATATATATATATATATATATATATATATATATATATATACACACATATATACAAAACACAACACAACACCCCACCAACACGCGCACAACCACCCCTACACGCACAAACACATAAATATATATAAAATATAATCTGAGAACTCTAGTACACACTCCCCAAAGCTAATCCAACGTGCACATAAGCCCAAAACTATGAAACCAAGTCGAAATGGCCGTTCGGTCATTTCGACGAACATGCGGTATGCGGTTTGGAAAACCTCCTGAAACGCACAACAAACCAACTCGGAATCGGCCCAAAATTTACCCACGGGTTCTAAACGATGTATAGATCCTAGAAAAAATGCTAACTCATCGATTCTAGGTCCATGGCAAAAATGCGTACGCACATAGAACCGGCGACGATGTATAGATCCTAGAAAAAATTGACACAAAACCTAGTGTCAAAGTCTCCAAACACAACCCAACTAGTTCCAACTTCCTCCCACGGGTAGGCTTAGGATCTAGGAAAGTTATAAACCACTAATTACACTACATTATAGCAATTAGTAAGAGAAAAGTTAGGGTTTACCTCTTGGGAGTTGGAATCCCAAGGCCAAAGTCTCCAATTCACTTGAAATCACCACCCTCAAGCTCCAAGCCTCCAAATCTAGCCTCCACACTAAGTCTAGACTCTAAACACCTAGGTTAGGGAAAAGTGTAGGGTTAGGGTTCATACAAAAGTAAGAAATGGAAGAAGGAAGAGAAGAAAATGAGAATACTTACTTGAAGTAGAAAATTGGAAGAAGAAAAGAAGAAGAAGAAGAAGAAGAAGAAGAAGAAGAAGAAGGAGTGGAGAAGAAGAAGAAGAAGAAGAAGAAGAAGAAGAAGAAGGAGTGAAGAAGAAGAAGAAGAAGAAGAAGAAGAAGTGATGAAGAAGAGGGGGTTGTGGTGTGCGGGTCTGGAATGGTTGGGGGGGCCGGCCACAAGCAAGAAATAAGGGTTTCACTAATCCACATGACTAAAAAGCCCTCTCCTAAAGTCATGCAAATTGGGTTTTGGGTTCGGGGTTCCAAAAGCACTCAAAATAACTTCCAATCTCTCCAACTAGACTATTAAAAATATAATAAATATTCTAAACCCAAAAATAGGTCTCACAAGGATGTGGGTTGGGTCGGACATGGGTTCACTAGGGTCTGATATGGGTCCAAACTAGCCAAAACCCTAAAACAATCAAATAAAAATAATACAATCACTAATTAAATATAAATATAATAAATTATATATAATACACAATTCACCAAATAAAAAAAAAATCCTATTTTCTAGAATCGGGTAGTGACACGGCTTAACGCGTCTGCTACCATGTTAGCCTTGCCTCGGTGATAATGTAGCTCTATCTCAAAATCTTTCATCAACTCGAGCCATCGACGTTGCCTCATATTTAATTCCTTCTGCGTGAAGACATACTTGAGGATTTTGTGGTCTGTATAGATTTCCACTCGTTCTCCATATAAGTAATGTCTCCATAGCTTCAGAGCAAATACAACAGCTGCAAGTTCTAAGTCATGAGTTGGATAATTCTTCTTATGTACTCATAACAGTCTAGATGCATATGCAATCATCTTGCCATACTACATCAATACGCATCCCAAGCCTTTCCCTGATGCGTCACTGTAGATCACATATCCTCCTGATCCTGATAGAATAGTCAATACTGGTGCTGTGGTCAGTCGCTTCTTTAATTCCTTGAAAGTGGCTTGAAACTCGTTGGTCCATATAAACTCTTGATTTTTGCAAGTCAACCGAGTCATAGGTGTTGCTATCCTTGAGAAGTTTTTTACGAACCGTCGGTAATATCCCGTAAGTCCAAGAAAACTTCTCACCTCCGCTGCTGATTTAGAAACATGCCATGTCTCGACTGCCAAAATCTTCTCTAGATCAACAGAGATACCGTCTTCCATAACGACATGCCCAAGAAATGAGACTCTGTCCAAGAAGAACTCATATTTACTAAGCTTCGCATATAGCTGCTATCTCCTCAATGTCTCTAGAATAATCCGTAGGTGCTTCTCGTGCTTCTCGTGGCTCTTTGAATAGACAAGTATATCATCTATGAAGACGACCACGAATTAGTCCAAATACTAGTGGAAGACTCAATTCATTAAGTCCATAAAGATAGCTAGAGCATTGGTCAATCCAAATGGCATGACCAGAAACTCGTAGTGCCCATATCTTGTCCGGAATGCGGTCTTCTGGATGTCCTCCTTTCGTACCTTCACCTGGTGATATCCCAATCTCAAATCTATCTTTGAGAACATCTTGGCTCTACTATGTTGATCAAATAGGTCATCAATGCATGGCAGTGGATATTTATTCTTTATTGTCACTGCATTTAAGGCTCTATAGTCAATTAACATACGTACTGATCCATCCTTCTTGGGTACAAACAACACTGGTGCTCCCGAGGGTGATGCACTTGGTCGGATGAAACCTTTCTCTTCTAATTCTCTCAACTGTCTTTAGTTCATCCATCTCCTTCTTTGCCAGTCTATAAACATGTGATACTATGGGTACTGGTCCTGGTGTCAATTCAATTGAGAATTCTACGTCTCTATCTGGGGGTAAGCCTGGTAATTCTTCTGGAAAGACGTCTTGGAATTCTGAAATAATGGGATGATAGACAATATCGTCCATTGTAAGTTGTATACCATTAAGGATTTCTATGGATCCTCGTGCAAACTCAAGTTCAGGTTGGCCTGGTACCTTGAAAAGAATGATTCCTCCAAAGCAATCGAAGAAAGCGTTATACTTTCTCAGCCAGTCCATTCCAAGCACAATATCAAAAGTTGGCATAGGAAGGACTAAGAGTTGGGCATTCATCTCTCTGCCACGTACACTATAGGACACGATCAACAAATTCGACTAACAGGTACAACTCCTCCTCCGATAAGAATTCTAACACAACTAGATAAAGGTGTAAGCAAAATATATTATTTGGCAATAAAACTAGATGATATGAATGAGTGGGTGGCTCCCGTATCAAACAATATCACAGCAGGAAAAGTAAAAGCAAGAGTGATACCTGTTATGACATCAATCTCCTGATCCATATTATCCACTTCCATTTCAAAAGCTTGTATGTTCCTCTGTGGTTGTCCCTGCCTGGCTCTCGCGAATTAATCCTCATGTGCAGGTAGCGGTGGTCCTCGTTGAAATCCTCCTACTGTTGGAGGTCGAGGTGCTCCTGGTCTCATCATTTGCTGAGCTGGCTTCGGTACTGAAAGTGCTAGCTTCTGTGCTGGCGGTGGAAGTGTTGATGCCTGTTGCATAGGACAGTCTTTCATCATATGCTGTTCGGAACCATATCTCATACACTGTCCCAAATGGATCCGACAGTCCCTTGAGATGTGCCGGCATCTCCCACAATAATTGTATTAGGATTTTTCTGGAATCTGGTACGGTCCTGCTCTGTGTTGGTACTGTTGTTGCTGAGCTAAAGGACGTCTAATAGGTCCTCTTTGTTGTGTCCTTGTCGGTCCTTATTGTGTCCTCAGCTGACTTTCTTTTCCTTTGCTGATAGTTTTTTGCAATCTGGCTTCTGTCAGTAATTCGACATAAGAGATTCAGGACTGGGAGCTAGTATAGTGTTGTAGCTCCTGAGTTAGTCCACGATGAAACCTCTTAGCCTTAGCCAAGTCATCTGGTATCATGGCAGTGCCATATTTACTAAGGCGACTAAACTCAGCATCATACTCGTCCACTTTTCTGTTCCCTTGCTCCAGGTGGAGGAACTGATCGTACAATGCATCTCTGACGGTGTCCGGGAAGTACTTCCTTTCAAAGTACTCCAGGAACTGCTCCCATGTCTGGTATGTATCCAGCTGGCGTTCCATGGATTCCCACCAGTGATGAGCATTACCATCTAGAAGCGTCCTTACACCTGTCATCCATAGGTCTGTAGGTAGCTGTGATGCTTCTAATAACTTCCGAGTGTGAGTGATCCAGTTGGTAGTTTCCTCTGGGTTCTCAATGCCTTTGTACGGTCTTGGACCCATCTGTACAAAGTCCTTTACTGAACCAACTCTAGCTCAAGGTACTGGAGCTAGTGCTTGAGCTGGTACAATAGTCCTTGCAGCCATCCTTTCAAGTGCTGTTAAAAACTCTTATCTCTGTTCTGCTGCTTGCTGTCTTTGTTCCTGTATCATCATCTGGAATAATTGGAACAGTTGTGCCTGGCCATCCTGTGGTGTTGATGAGACTGAAAGATTTCTATTAGGTGGAATGGGAAGATCAGATGGAACTGGATTGTGAATCTATCCATCTGGTCTTGGAAGTCTATGATTTGTTGAGGTCCCTCCTTGCGTCTGACCATTAACTCCAGGAGTTTTGTCACCATCGACGACAGTACATCCCTTCTGCATATCCATCTGTCTGTAGGTGATGTACACAACGTTTAGAATCAAACAGGATGCAAGCATTAGATAGAAGGTAAAGGCATAAAATATGCTGGGGAAATTTTTTGCGTATTTTACAGTCAAAAACCCTCAACATTCATGAAGTCCGTCCCTGCGTAAAACAGGGACTCAAGGTAGTTGGCATAAAACAAATTGCTAAGCTGTTCGCGTAAAATAGAGTTTCAAGGAAGTTGGCGTAAAGTAGAGCTTCAGAGTTGGTCCACGTAAAGAAGAGAAGCGTAAAGTAGAACTTCAGTACCGTTCGCGTAAAATAGAGATTCAAGGTAGTCTGCGTAAAGTAGGGATTCGAGACTGTCTGCATAAAACAGGGATAAAATAATTTGGCATAAAGTAGAAATTCGAAACTGTCTGCGTAAAACAGAGTTCCAAGCTGTCTGGCGTAAAGTAGAGGGTCAAGGTAGTCTGGCATAAAGTAAATTCAAGGATGTCGGCGTAAAACATGGCTTCAGAACTGTCTGGGAAAAAGTCTGCGTAAAAAGTCTGCGCGTAAAAGATCTGTGCGTAAAATCTGTCTGTGTAAAGTCAGCGTAAAAAATCTGTCTGCGTAAAAGGTTGCCGCATAAAAATCTGCTGTGTAAAATATATGCTGCGTAAAGTCTGCACGTAAAATCTAAAATACGTTTTACAGAAAGTTGTATGAGAAACTCTTTGTATTACTCGAATGAATTTGTCAGACAAATCAGTGAACCTGACGTCTGACAAAAGTACTGCACGATGATCGAGAGGACGGCTGTGTTGATGATTTTTGTACAGAGATCCAGGTTGTCGTTTAGTGACATATTGGATACAAGTCATTTTTACGCATCCAAAAAGGAAAGAAATGGAGTCTTCTGAATATGCTGCCTATTCTATATTGATATAAATGAGTTTTTACGCTCAAGTCTGAAATAAGTTTTTACGCTCAAGATGAGACAAAATACGACGCCACGTAAAAAGCTATTTTCTTGCACAGGGCTCGAGGCATATCTTTGCATTTAATGCACGAGATTTGGTCATGGCTGAAAAAGCTAAGAATATGACAAATACGCTCCCATCCTTATATTTTACGCCTAATCAGGCTATTCTACGCTGGTTATCTATTATTCAGGAATTATCAAGTTTACGCTGTAGTAGTTACCTACGTGGCTTGTATGACGTGTCATTACTGCAACGTAAAGTAGGCAATCTTCTGCATAGTTTGGTCCTTTACGCCAACAAGACAATCTTTTGGCTTTTACGCCAGCAATACAGTCATTTGGCTTTTACGCCAACAAGACAATCTTTGACTTTTACGCCAGCTAGGCACTCACTTGGCTCTTACGCCAATAACAGTCTTTTGGCTTTTTACGCCAACAAGGGTAAAGGGTCTTTGGCGTAAAACTTTGGTTATCTAAATATAGGATGGTTGGAAGGAAGAATAAGATTTTAGTCAAGTATGGATGAGATCCTTATACTCTATTCCTATACGCAGGCTTGTTTGGTACAGTTACGTAACCATGACAATATATTCTTGACCTGCATGGGCCACCACCAAAAATACGTCATGCCCCAGTCCCAAAATACATAGGACTAGGAATACGTAACACGCCCAGCCGTATGTATATAAACTCCAATATATGAAAACCATATACACATGTACGCTGTACATGAATATTCAATCCACCAGTGGTAATATACTATCACAATATGTCACACAGAATCTATATCTCATCCATAGCACAAATAATCAGTAGGAATAAAGAGCTGAATAATAACTGAATATCCAAGATGAGTATCAAGTCTGATAGTCGGGTGAAAACAAATACAAAATGACTATACTAAAGTAGCAACAAAATCTCTAAACAGTGACAATAAATCACAGATACTCTGAGGGTAAGACTTCCTCAGTCAGGTACGTAGTGTCAAGTCCAGGCTCGTACTCCTGCGGGTACTCCTGCTCGTCTATATCTGAAAAGGGACCAGGTCCTCAGAGGGACGTAACAAGATACATAATAACATGCCAATAAGTACTGAAATATAACATCCAATGGGTCGCCTAACCGTCTAAGTGAATACAATTTGAGAAGAACTTTTCAACACGTGGGCTATCTGGCCAATAATGGGATTGGCATAATTCTCTTGGAGAATCAGGGGCCTACAAGCATGTCGTCTTTTGAACGGCAGAGGCCTCCTGTAAATATATAGTGGTCATCATCAACCGTTTCTCCGGCGGAGAAACCGGGCGTACAGGAGAAAAATGCAAAGGAGCCCAAATGCCTTACTTATTGTTCTCCCCACCCCATGCTCTAGGCATGTCATATCTATGACACGATAAAAACCTCTAAATAACTGCCAGGTCTTCTATCATACAAAGTTTCTATCAGCAGTCATCCCTAACGTACGGCTCATACGTACAGGCGGCCAACCTAATACATAGTCTGTGATCTATATGTGACTCACAACTTGTGTAACAACTGTGTCACGGCCAATAAACCTAATGATGCTCCATAATACTGGATTGGTCTCATAAACAAGGTCCAATGTAAATACATAAATAAAACAGAATCAGGTATCATATGGAATGTAATAATAGTACTATGGCAAGGTATACTTGCCGAGCAAAGTTCTGTATAGTGCATGACCCAAATCAGTATAAATTTTAGTAAAAGAAGAATTGTAGTTAGGGTTTGGGATAGTTGTAATATATATAGGGAATAAGAGGCGGTGGGGGAAACTTAGTGTTTAAGAAACTTTTGCCGTTGCTATTTCTTTCTTTCATTCATTGGTTTTGGTTGCGGTTAGGGAGAGTTTAGTAATAACAGGTAAAAAGGCGGTGGGGGATGAGTCACATGCGAAAAAAGGGAATGGATACACGTAGAGGGGTTGCTTTTCGCACGTGTGAAAGGAAATTAAGCGGAGGGTTATTTTACGCTCGGAGGGAAGAAAGAGAAGTTTGTTTTTGCTACTGTTGTTGGATATTTTCTACGCGGGTTCGGGTGCAAGCGGTTAGGTTATAGGATTTGGGTTTTGGGTTAGATTCAATAGGAAATCCATTTTCTATTCTTTTCTTTTTCTTTCTTTTTCTTATTCCTTTTTCTTATATATATATATATATATATATATATATATATATATATACATAGAAAATTCTAAAATTTTATCGGTGCACACCATTAAGCTAACCACTGTCCAAAGGGTCTCCTACATGAAATAAATTAGAAAAAATTTATAATAGCTCCATAAATCCCCTAGATGCACAAATACCTTAAATAAAATTTAAATAAAATCTATCTCCTCTATTTAGCTCATAATTACCATAAATAATTAATACAGTTTTCAGAATTAGGGGTTTTACAGGTGCTGGTACTACTCTAATGTCCGCTCATGTCCCGTATACCTCGGGGTAGAACTCCTCTGGGGTCCAATAAATTTCAGAAAAATTACAGCATATTTAATATTTTATTTTATACCCAAAAATATTATTTTTATAATATTTGAATATTAAATAAAATCACAAAATTAATTTAATACCAAAAAATATTGATTTTAATTAGTTAAAAAATCATAGAAAATTTCAAAAATTTTATTCTTAAATTCTAAAAAAATATGGAGGTTTACAGCATCCAAGCAATTTCGTCCTCATGAGAAGAACTATCCTGCCCATGATTTGGAATTGGCAGCAGTTATCTTCGCTCTGAAATTGTGGAAACATTATTTGTATGGAGAGCGT